>SPJY01010818.1:0-13560 GCA_005191435.1 Raddia distichophylla | reverse complement strand
GTCATGCGTTTCGTTCTGGCCCAGGGCTGCAAAATCACAAGCATGGCCCAGTATTTGCTCCAAACGTGGCGAGCCCATTCCTTCGAAGGATTGCTGCGCCCAGGCTCTTTCTTCATTGGTCACGGACGAGCTACACAGGCCGAGTTGATTTCTCGCTGCCGGTAAATTTGGAGCACGGGCGCCAGCCCACCCCGCCCGGGAGGTCGGTCCGCCACTGGTCCAGTCTATTTCGATTCACAGTGTTATTTTCTCTGTGACATTGAACAGATGGTCTACAAAAATAAGTCTTATGATCTGAAATTTAGTTTCAATCAGTCCTCTGTTTAGTTGCTTTCATTTGAGATTTATCTTATCCTATTTAAAATTGCCTCTGAGTACCTATGCCCTGTGGCGAGGTTTCTTTTATAGCCAGGCAACTTTCGAACATTTTATTTGCTACAACACCACCTATGAACCACTAGCTAGCCATGTTGAATTATGTAATTTGCGTACGTTCAAATATTTGTGGACCATAATCTTTCTTTTTTTTTTTAAAGCACACAATCTTTCTGTATATCTCTTGGAGCATGGCTGGGTTGGTCGGTTTATATATTTATCTCATTTTACTTGCAGATTTTATATATCAAAACAAGGCAACACATGAGTCCAAATTATATGAGTTTGCACTCTTACTGGTCAGTCATCCATATAATAAGGTAGGTTCCTTGTACTAGGCTGTTAATTTTATATAGGTTGCAGCTTTCATACATTTTATTTGCTACAGTACCACTTACGAAGTATAAAGTTTATAAATCGCTAGCCATCCATATTAGATACGGTACGTTACTTGTGCATGCTGCCTCGGTATACGATTTGTCCTTAGCCTTAAGCTTATCTTCGTGTTGTTTTATCGCTACAAACCTTGTTATTCACTGAATCGCTTCCCAACTTTTATGTTCAAAGAATATTTAATCTTGTGTCTCCTGCTGTTGTAATATTTGGTCTAATACATTATCCATGGCTAACAGTTTGGGCTGTTGTCTAAAGAGCTTCTTATACTTTGGGCACCTCTTGAGTCTTGATTTTTGCTTTCCATCAGTTGTTATATTTGCCTGGTTGATTGAGTATGTGAGTCACTACCCTGTGGCAACAAGTTGCGTAAGGACGAAGGAACCTTTTCAGAAAATGCGTTCACAATATATCTTCCTGCTATTTTTTGGCATAGAGGCTTTATAAAGAGCACTTGCGAAAATCATTTGGAGAGTGCGACAAATACTTCTTACGGCTAGGAGGTGAGGCAAGTCATTTCTTCTTAAATTTTTTTTAATAAAACTCATGGGAGATGGCCTTTTTTCTCTCTTTTTTTTTGCAGGTAAAAGTTTGATTCACCTCCTACCTTACCAAGGATGAAAGGTACAAATTATATATTGATTTGCTCATTTAAATGCCTTCTTCATTCAATCTATTTTATTAATCGTCTTTCGGGCTTGCTCCTTCTGTTCTCACAAACACGGGTTTGGATAGGTTACTTTACATTGTATATGCTATTTTACATGATAAACCCATGAGGCCATGATGCTACTATTGTAAAATAAACTATTAATAGTGCTTTGGACCTTTTGTGTTATTGTGAGATGAATTATGCCATGTCAGGTTTTGACAATTTTGTGTTTTCATTTTGTTGCTAAATTATCGGGCCCGATCTGGTGATTTGATCTAGAGAGATGATGGGCATCACCTTGTCATTTCTAGCATGCAATGGACAAAGCTTCAAGAATATTCTTAATTCCCATTGTGTTTCGGCCATATAATGCATGAAACATGTAATCTTGCCATTGAAACTATTTTTATAAGGTTTCACTATTTATAGTACTTTTTTTTTGCTTGTGAGGATTCCAAATTGTTTTGTATATGTAGTATGTGCAGTAAATTCTTGCCTGTGCTAATCTATGTTGTATGAACATAGTGGCAAACTTTCAAGATATATAGTTTTTTTGGGGGGAAAAGGAATAGGTTTTTACCAGTAAGAATGCTTATGTTTTGATGAATTTTTAGAATAGTGTTAAATAATCTAGACAAACAAACATGTGACAGACGCGCCGAGGACGCGCAATCCCCGCTAGTATAGTCAACAAACGTCATATTTCCAATACGTTCCTTCTTTTCTTTTTCTTCTAGGCATGTTCCTCCTAAGTTAGCTTAGCTATTTCCACCGCCATTTGTTTAGCTACCACTCCCACGGCTGGACACACATATAAATGGCCAGATGGGCGGCACGGCATAGCACAGGTCCGTTAGGGCACGACACGATTAGCCCGGACATGGCATGGCCCGATTAACTAATCGTGTCATCCCGTGCCGGCCCACGGGCTAAGCCGGCGGCCCAAGCACGGCACAACATAAATATAATCGTGTCATACCGACCCGTTAGGCCAGTGGGCCATCGGGCCGTGCCGGCCTATCAGCCCGAAAAACAGAAAACATCTCAAAATAATGAGATTCTCAAGTATGAACAGAATTTCACAGATTGTGAAAAGAATTTCAACAGAATCTAATAGAATTTCACATATTAGTTATTACACACATTATTTCAACAGAATTTCAACAGAGTCTAATAGAATTTCAACAAAGCATAATAGAGTCCAATAGAATTTCAACAGTCTAATAGCTCACCTACGCAGCCAGAGCCCAGAGACGCCGAGACGGCGACGACGAGCCACCTCACACCGACGCCAGATTTGATGAGAAGAGCACAACCTCTCGACTCTGGCCAGAGGAGAGGGGGAAGACGGTGAGTGGCGGCGCGTGGCGGAGACGAAGACACGGTGAGGGCCTGAGGGGGAGGGAGAGGGAAAGGCGGAGAGACCGAGAGAGAGAGAGAGAGAGAGAGTGGAGCCGAAGAGGGAGAGGGAGGCAGGCATGGAGCTGATCTGCTCGGGCGAGCGGTGTCGTTCCGCCTCCGAGAGGCGCTTCGCCTCTCACTCCGGCTGAACGAGAGATGAGAAACGGCAGAGCAGAGTGGAGTGGAGTGAGTGGGGAATGGGGATTAGGGTTAGGTCACGGCGGGGCGGCAGCAGGCAGCGGGAATATATATAGGCGCGGGGGACGGGGCGGGTGTGGCGGCCCAGGCCCAGGTTGGATCAGCCCATGCGACCACGCGGCCACGCCACGCCCCACGCGATGCCTAGCCAGGGGAGCCGTGCCTGGTGGGCCGTGTCGTGCCAAGCACCGCACGATCGTGCCTTAATGGGCCTCCTCTAATCGTGCTGTGCTGGCCCGGCCCACAGGTTTAGGTCGGGCCCAAGCACGGCACTACAGCACGGGTCAGGCCAGCACGGCCCGTTTAATATTGTGCCGTGTCGTGCTCGTATCGGGCCCAACCGTTGTGTTTTCGAGTCGGCCCGTTTGGCCTGGCCCATCTGGCCATCTATAGACACGCCAAGACTGTACCCATCTCAAAAGCAAACAGAAGATCCTCATGATTATCCAGAACTAAACAGCACGGTTAAAACCAACAATTGATAATTACCTAAAATATCCACAAGAACAAAAGGATTCCAGCTGCCTACACTATGCTAAAACACGTTAAAAACAACAATTACTATTAATTAGCCAAAATATCCACAGGTACCCAAAATATCCACAAGTACGAAAGGGTTCCAACGGCGTACACATACTTAGTGAAAGTTGACAAGAGATGCGTATTTACCATGGAGTCGTGGGTACAGTCATCTTCAAGCGAGCCACGCCTATTAAGTTTGATCCAAGGTATCATTTTATACGAAGGCAGTCGCTTGGGTCATGGTTAGGGGTGGATTCGATCCGATCTTGAGCGAGCTAAGCGAGGTCGAGCTCGAGCTCGGTTGGGGTCCGAGCTTGATGCCAGGCTCGAGATCGAGCTCGCGAGCATGGAGGCGGGCTTGAGATCAAGCTCGTGAGCTTGGAGTCGGGTGCTCAGGGCCGAAGGGGATGTGGCTTGGGGAGGAGCCGTGGATGCTGTCGCCAGCGTGGCCACCGTTGAAGGCACTAGGGTGGAAGAAAGACGTGGGCTGTGGGTTTGCCTATGACCACAGATTATTTGGGCCGTGGGCCACTTTGCTAACCGGTGGAGTCATATCCGAGGGTGAAATTAGGTACATGGGCTGATGTATCGAGCTCAACCGAGTAGCTCGAAACGATCTCGAGCTTGGACCTATGCTCGAATTCGGCTCAATTTACACTCGAGCCCGATCCGATTTCGATCCAAACTTGAACTCGAGCCCGATCTTTTGGTGCACCCCTAGTGATGGTGATGTCACCCAGCGATTTTTTCTTTGCTGCATCGGGCTCCACCTCCTCCCGTTTCTTTGCTCGGCGCTCCTTCATCGTCGCCCCCACCTTCGCCGGCCACCACCCGCGAAAAGCAGCATCCTCACCACGTCGCCGCTCTGCCCCCTTTCTCCCACCGCCACCCGGCCCCGCCCACCCTAATCCACCGCCGATGTCATCCCGCTAGCCATGGTGACCTGACCACATTTGCTCTTTCCCGTGGCTCCAACAGTGCCGCCGGCACCTCGTTGCCCCACCACGAACCCCTTTTACCGTGGGGATGCCATCTCCCCGGCATCCCTCTAAACTCGGGGACACCAAACCCTCGCATGAACCTCAACCCTAACCTGAATTGGCCAGCGGTAGAGCTTCGGCGAGATACGGGGGCACACAGTAGCCAACAAGCAGGGGAAGGAGCATGGTGACGGATGCATGCCGAAAAGGGGGAAGGAGACAGGAAGGAGGCACGCAATTTTGTTGCGGTCATCTAGGTGGATAAATTGCTGCCTAGGCAATTGACAGTGAGCAAAACCGATAAAAATAATGATAATGAGTAAAATCATCATGAAAACACTATCACAATTCACAACATTACAATTCCACAGGATGACAAAATTTAGTATTCAATGTGGCATCTCAGCTTTAAGATGATAAAAAAAGACTTTCGTTTTGTCACCCGAGAGGATAATAGAGGAGTACCCGGCCTAATCTCTCTGGTGGATCGTCTCATCATTTGACACCACTATGTATACACCGGATCTGGTTCTGTTTCTGGGGACACTAGTGGATATATGATTCACCAAACTCTCAGCCTTGGCGATTGGCGAGTAGTGCTCCCGGACGTCACCGAGCACTTGTACGTAGATACTGCTTGTCGTCTCTCGATGAACATGCTGCCTAGCCATCAAGTTTACATGCACCGTGCAATGCTTCTCTCTTTCATGGTTAGGTGCAAAATGAGAATGCAAATGGAAGTGCAATCTAATCACTCTGCAGCCCGCTCTGCATAACATTAGAAGTTTTACAAGAAGCTAGGACATACTCACTCCATACTTTCAAATAATAGTCGTTTTGGGCATTGACATGGTCTTAAAAATACAACTTTGATCATCGATTACCATTAAATTTATTTATAAAGTTTATAAAAAACATGATATTATGAAAGTGTTTTTAGAAATGAATCTAAATGTACGGTTTTCATGTGCTAAATTCAAATAATTTAAAAGATATTTAAAGTACGGAGGGAGTATCAAATATGGCTTTTTTTTTAAACTTTGACTTAGGACAAATCTAAAACGACTATTATTTAAAGTATGGAGAGAATATCAAATATGGCTCTTTTTCATTGGAAACGTATCTGTTAGAGTATATTGGGCCCTAGGAGGCTGGCCCATCTAGCGTACTACTACTAATACTCTACTGTGCAATACAGAAAATCTAATTCTCCTAACATGGTATCAGAGCCAGAGGTCTCGAGTTCGAGTCCTGGCCAACGCAATTAAATAAGTCGTCCACTCTATTCCACGTTTGAGGCCTAGGGGAGCCTACACGTGCGGAGGAGTGTTGAAGTATAAGTGAATTGCCCTCCCTTCCCCCCATCAGCTTAGGCTTTTGGGTGAATTAGTTAGGGCATGCAGCTCAATATGGTATCGGTAGGTTTTCCTCCTCAGCATCCGCAGTGCCGCCGGCCACCGATCCATGGTGACTGATCCCCTCACCGCCAGTGCATCCATGCCGGCGTTCTCCTCCCTCGGTTCTCTCTCTCTCACGCAGAGACACCAGGGGCGGCCGCGCGCGCCGCCTCCATCTCCTCCGGCTCGGCGCGGGTGGCGCCGCCCCTCATCCTCCAAGCGCCGGCGGCGCCGTCCCCGTCTCTGGCGCGCCGCCTCGGTCCCTCCCCGAGACCCGGCGCCGCCCCGGTCCCAACCCGGCTGCTCCCGGCCTCCACCGCGCCACCTCCGAGCTCCACGGTGCCCCGGCGTCGCCTGTCTTCATCCCCAACGCCGGCGGCGGCGCCCCCGGCCTCGTCCTCCTCAACGCCAGCGGCTTCGCCTGGCGTCGCGGCGCACCCGGTCTGCCCTCCCATGGAGGCCCCACGACGGCAGCTCCAGCGCCGCATGGCAGCACCGGCGCGACATCAATGCTGGATGCCATGACCGTCGCTGCCATGACCCACCTGCCATCTGAGGACCTCGCCGTCTTCTTTCCCTCCGTCGACACAAGCCTCGGCAGCAACGTGGCCAGCCATTCGGCTCCTGGCCCTAATGCTGGACACCCGATCCCCTCAGCTTCGTTCATGCAGGCTGTGCCTGGCCTCTCTAACCCGGTGCCTAGCATGTTGCAGCCGCAGCCCTCGGCACCACCGGCGGCCATAGCACTCCTCGCGGCATCCACTGCAGAGTGGTATATGGACTCCGGGGCTTCCTCACACATGACTAACTGCGCCGGCTCTCCTCTCCCCATAGGAGTCCGCGCTTCCTCTCCCTCTACAGGTACCTCGACGGCCGACCCTGCCCCGACGACGGTCACATCGATTGCCCCTACCCCGACGGTGGTCACGTCGGCCACCTCTGACCCGACGACGACCGACCCTACCCCGCCGGCGGTCACGTCGGCCGCCCCTACCCCAACGACGACAGCCACCCCCGCCTCTGAAAGAGGATCCTATGGCCTAGAGGGGGGTGAATAGGCAATTTTAAACTTTTTCGATTATTCTTGATTAAGCATTAAGTTAATGGTGACCCAATCCTAGTTTCAATTGATACGCAAGCGGAAGCGATAAACAAATTAATACGTAACTAAGACATGGCATCACAATTCAACACAAGCAATGCAATGGTAGTAAGTGCGGAAAGTAAATGAGAGAGAGCGACACGGTATTTGTTTCACCGAAGTTTGGAGCCGCAACTCCTATTCTCCGTTGAGGCTACCCCTTGCGCACAAGGACCGGCTCGCTCTCGAGCCTAACGCCTCACTTACTCCCCGGTAGTCGTTCCGCCACTCCGGCGAGGTGGACTCCGTCACCCGTACACCGACTCGAGAGTAGCCACACGCCAAGGCCTACTCCCAAGCCCACGCCTCCACGAAGGATGCCGTCTTCAAAAGTAATAAGCCCGAAACGCCCCGATCATGCCGGATCGAAGGACTTCCATGAAGCTCGGTATTGGGGATGATTGATTTGTGGCTCTGGATGATTGGAGGGTGGAGGAATGGCTCTAGAACACCTAATTGATGAGCTATGAATGTGGTAGGTGAAATGGAGCAGCAACGTATAGCATACGGTCGACACGAGCTCCAAGTTATCAGCAGCCGGTCCCTCGGTTGGTGACGCGACCCTCTATCGCAGCTTGGCAGGTGCGCTCCAGTACTTGACGCTCACACGTCCGGAGATCACCTATGCCGTCCAGCAGGTCTGCCTCTTCATGCATGACCCACGGGAACCGCATTTCGCTGCTCTCAAGCGCATCTTGCGGTACCTACGTGGCACCTTGGAGCTCGGTCTTCTGCTTCGTCGCTCCGCTCTTACGAGCCTCACGGTCTACACCGACGCTGACTGGACAGGCTGCCCAGACACCAGGAAATCCACATCGGGCTACGGTGTCTTTCTTGGTGACAACCTGGTGTCCTGGTCGTCCAAACGCCAGCACACGGTCTCCCGTTCCACGCGGAAGCCGAGTACCGCGCAGTCGCCAATAGCGTCGCTGAGGCCTGTTGGCTTCACCAGCTGCTCCAGGAGCTCCACAGTCCGCTGCCGAAGGCCACCCTCGTCTACTGCGACAACATCAGCGCGGTCTACCTCTCCACCAACCCGGTGCAGCATCAGCGCACCAAACACGTCGAGATTGATCTTCACTTCGTCCGTGAGCGGGTTGCTCTCGGTCATGTGCGCGTGATGCACATCCCGACATCGTCCCAGTACGCTGATATCTTCACCAAGGGCCTCCCCAGTAAGGTCTTCCTCGAGTTCAGGACCAGTCTCAACGTCTGCGCACCGTCTGTTCAGACTGCGGGGGAGTGACTGTCCTTTAATTGGATCGTATTTTTACTTCTTTGGTCACTCTGTTTCGACCACGGGGGAGTGCTCTGCGATTGTTTTGTACCAGTCTCAATGCCATGTTTGCGCCGTTCAGACTGCGGGGGAGTGTTAGAGTATATTGGGCCCTAGGAGGCTGGCCCATCTAGTGTACTACTACTAATACTCTACCGTGCAATATAGAAAATCTAATTCTCCTAACAGTATCGAGTGTACACAGCCTAGTCCGTGCACACATGCACACGGCCCACCCCAGCCATCAGATCTAGATCAAAGGGTTTAAGGTAATTTTGCGTTTAAACGCCTGCCTCCTCGTTCCTCTCTCTACCCCGATTCAGCGGGACACCTCTGATCATTACCCTGCCCCTTCTACGTTCTCTTTCTACTTATCCCAAAACGCATTAGCAGAGTTAATAATAGCGTACGACAAACTACGTTCGCTGAGTGACAACTGGAGTCATTCGAAAAATAAATAAGTCATCACCAAATCCCGTGCAATATTCCCATTGACATCATCTGATCCTAATAGTTCTTTTCTATTGAAAAAAAAACGATTCTAATCGTGCTTCCACTTGCTGAAAAATACCACCCTAATCTGCTTTGGTTGCCAATCTCGGAAAAAGCAGCTTCGCGATCCAACAAAAATGTCTTATTTTAAGATTAAAATGCATCTTGTAAAAGAGGGCAATTAGTGTTAAAAGTTACGAAGAGTGCAAGTGTACAAATAATCTGACAGTGATCCTCACAAGTAGTAAAATTAAACAGACGAACGAGCAGACCCTACCGTATAACATCTTCACCGGAAAAAAGATTAGCATATAAAGGGGGATGCATGTACAGAGGTGCTAAACATCAGCTCATGCATGATTAATGGAATCAGCTGCAAGATTTTGCTAAACAAATAATTCAGTCACTGTCTAGATCATTTCTCCACTCAGGACAAAACAGTAATAATAAAGGGCTATAGTGAAAGCCGACGGTCCCCGTTCTACGCATGCAACCCATAAGAAATTTCAGGTCAGGGGTTAGTCCTAACTCCTAGCTGTGCCTTTTTAGGTGCTTTTTTTTTTACTTATCTCATTTATTTTTTTTAAAGGAAAAGGTAGAAGAACTGCCTTGTATTAATTCAACAAGAAAGTCGCAAGATTAAAAATTAGGGGGAGGTTTAAGCGCATTCCCCTCGGACGCGGGCTACAAGTGAGCTAACTTATTACAAAACGAGCGCCTTCCACCCTCCAAAGGCGCAGGACCTCCACGAGCAAGTCAAAGAAGATCATCGGTGACAACTCATTCGAGTTGAAAACACGATTGTTTCTTTCGAGCCAGAGGTACCATAAGATAGCTAGCACGATGGATCCTAGACCCGGGGCAAGGTTGGGCAACATGATGTCCTCGGCCCACCAGGAGTTGATATCATCACTGTGGGTCCACGCAGAGCGGAGAAGGCGTGGGGCGTTGAGCCTGCAAGCCAGGAGGTCCCAAATGTGGCAGGAGAAGGGGCACTCGAGGAAGAGGTGTTCCGGGTCTCTAGGCTTATCTCATTTACTGATAAGCTGAATTTTAAGAGCTTTTCAAATTGGTTTATAGTATTCCACACATTCCGTTTTACTTGCTTTTTCATTGTGTGATAAATCTTCGAAACAAAAGAAAAATAGACCAAAATGTGAAAGCATTTGTGTTTCCAAAACATAAGATTAGCAAATAAATTGATGAGCATCAGCAAAAGGGTCCACTGCATGATGATTGATGATCTATTTTTTTTCTTTCCATGATAGAACAGCAGGAGATCACTGCACGCCGGGAGGTTGGGAGGTGGCTGATCACAAAGCAGCAGCCCTCGTGTGCATTGCTATTCGCCTCCGTGCGTTTTGGGCGGTACTTTCGTTTGTGCTTGAGCAGCCCTCGTGCGCAATTAGATCAGATAGCGCTCGGGCCAAAGAACCATGGACCTCGTGCTCCTTCAGCAGCAGCAGCACGATGGCGAGGAATGGATGCATCTGGGCAGGCTGGGCATAATAAGCCGGCAATGCATTTATGCATGCATCATCGGGATGGCAGGAGCCATGGACTTCTGATTTTTTAAAAAAACTAAGAAGCGTGATTCCATTCCGTTGGATCTAATCTTAATATGATAATAATAAATTAGTAGTTCTAATTTGAATAGAAGTCTTTTAATTTCTATATTATAAATAAAAGGTCAAGGGCCAAGAAAAGGTGCAAGTTTTAGTATTGAGAAAATATCGAGCCAACGTTTTTTTGTGCTGCGTGATTAGTAGAGCTAATTAGTTAGGTTAAACACGATCACAACATGTGGATATGCACGTGGGCGCTGTTCTAGGCGTGCTCTTCACGTTCCTCGGTCAGGCAGCGACGTCCTGCAGTACATGAAGATGTGCAACTACGGCTATGCGTGTTCCCGTCGATCAACGGTCAATTTCCGAAAGGATTGATCCTAGAGTTTTTTCAACAATTGGTATTAGAGTTTAGGTTCAACTCGGATTTCGCAATAAGAAGATGTCGATAGTACCGCATCGAGCGGGAGCGTCAGTGGTGAGGCAGGAGGCCCCACCGTCGACGATGTACCCGCAACTTGCAAGGAGCAACTATACTATCTGGGCCATCAAGATGCGTATAACTATGGAGCCAAAGGAGGTGTGGTCTGCTGTCGATCCAGCAGGTGACGCGTACAAGAAAGAAGGCGCGGAATACCGAAAGTATCGACTGGCACTATTGGCAATCAGTAGTGCGATACCCGAATACCTCATGATTACCATCGTCGGAATGGACTCGGCGAAGGCGGCATGAGAGGCGATCAAGACGGCGAACGTCGGGCATAATCGTGTGATAGAGGCCAAACTACAGTCTTTTGAACCCAATTTTGAGAATTTCAAGATACTGGACGGTGAGACCGTAGAGGCCTTCACCACCAAGGTCTTGGCGATCGTAAATGGTATCCAAAGTCTGTAGAAAGATAAGGACAAACAGCTATCGGAAGTAGAAACGGTGCGTCGTTTCTTGCATGCAGCACCAGAGAAATACATGCAATTCGTCATCTCGATATAACAATGTATTCACTTGAAAACTTTAACATTGGCTAATCTGATTGGTCGCTAACAGGCGTACAGCAAATGGATTAAATCCACTATTGGTGAATTAGAGGACCAAGGGAAACTGTTTCTCACCCGATCGCCGTGGGAGGCACTGTAAAACAAGTGAGAGGGTTTTTTCTGGAGGTGGTGGAAATAAGGCCGGTGATAAGGGTTCTAGTAAAGGATCCAAGTCAAAAAACATTTACAGCCATTATCATAGACATCGACGCGATAAAGGTGGTCGTGGCGATGATGACTCGTCAAGCGATATTGACAATAGTGGTCAGTCAAATGATACAGACGATGACAAGTCAAATAACGGCAAACGGAACTTCGGGGGTGCAAAGGATAGGAGAAATATCAAGTGCTCTAACTACAATGTATATGGGCACTATGCATCTGAGTGTCAAAAATCTCGTCGTAATCAAGATTGGCACAAGGGGAATGTGAGTCTCATCCACAAAAACGTTGATAATAAACCATGCCTACTTCTCTCCACGCATGTTCAAAAGGTACATGATGTGGTGCTTTTGAGTAAAGAGAAGGTGATGTCGAGGTCGTGTGTCAAGGGTGAAACATAACCTATATACACGAAGTGGTACTTGGACAATAGTGCAAGCAACCACATGACAGTGGAGAGGTCATTGTTTGAGAAGTTGAATGAGAGTTTCCAAAGACAAGTTCAATTTGGTGATGGGTTTATTTTGGAGATCAAGGGGAAGGTATCAATTTTTCTCCAGTGTAATAACGAAAAACAGTGCGTGCACTCTGTCGGGGATAAAATCACGGCCCATTGCCATGGTCCACTCCCTGACGGCCCAATCGAACAGCCTATCAGGGCCTAGCTCCTTGGAAGGTTCTATCAGGCCCATATGCATCTTGCCGAACAGCTTCCTGGTTGGCATGATGCGTAACGGCCAAGGTATCGTGTTTGAGTCCGTCTTGAACAGGAGATCTGCACGGCTACGTGAAGACCTGGACGTTGGTTTCCCGGATTGGAATAGGAGTCGTGATCCCCAAGACTTGGAGTTTACCTTATCTGCCGTAGGATGTATTTGGTATGTACGAGTTTGTTACGTATTCGTAGTTAGCCCGGCCCGATTCTCCTCCGGTAGGTCGGTTCATCTACACTATATAAATAGAGCCCCTATGGCGTTTAGGGTGTATCGAATCTACGTCAAGCCATCACGACTTGACGGCCAAGAGATTTCGCATTGTCATTGTTCCCTTATACACACATAACCTCGTCGAGACTCGTTCGTCTCGCCGAGCCACTTCTTGTAATCCTCTTTGATATAAAGAAAGGCTGCACGTAGGGCTGTTATCTCTCCTGAGAGGCCCGAACCAGGATAAAAACCCTGTGTCCCCCTGTTCATCACTGATTGCTGTTCGTGGTGTTCGGTGTGTCTCCTATCTCCCCTTCTCAAGAACCTTAATCGACTTGGGATCGATATCTCAACCGTCGACAGTTGGCGCCGTCCGTGGGGATCGGTAGATCGAGCATGTCGAATTCCATCAGCGACCAGGAAACTCTCCCTGAGGGCTATGACTCAGAAGGACAGGACGTCTCATCCACTGTCAGATCCGATCGATCTGTTCGGTCACGATCACTTTCGGTGTCTAGGACAGCGGTTTCCGGTTATACTCCGGAGATGGTCTCAGATCGTACTCCCGTTATTGACGATGACTACGGAACCGATGATCTTTATGATGGTTTAGATCTATCGGATTTCAAGGCTATGTCGGTGGATTCTACCTGTGGCAACACAGCGATGACACCATCTAGCATACCTTCGCACGGCCCCCGCCGCATTAACATGGCCGACGCAGGAACCTCCAGGGATCCTGCACGGGCTGCGGCGGCTGGCGAGATCGGGCAGACTAACTCTGCTCAGCATCAAGATGAGGCCGCGCTGGCTGCTCGCGAGCAAGATGTCATTCGCCGCAGCCTCGAAGCCTCCATCAATCAGACCTTGGCACGGTTCCGCAACGGTTTCGCGATCGGTGCAAGCGACCGCGTCGCGACCCACCTCGCGTGCCCACGCCAAGTCTCCCGGCAAAAGCTTCTTCTGTCCGGATTAATTCCCCGCGTGACCAAACCCCAGTCGGGCAGAACGCGGAAGACTCAGAGATCCCGGAACCCCTTGAGCA
>SPJY01010812.1:0-32829 GCA_005191435.1 Raddia distichophylla | reverse complement strand
AGGGTCTATGTCGGCGGCCTATGTAATGCCGCCGACATAGAGGGAGTAATATCGACAGCATAAATTGACCGCCGACATAGGTTTTAGTTAAGGAATAAAAACATTCAATTCCCAACGGTGGCGAATAAATCTATCCTCTCACTTGGTTAACAGCGCGCGGCGAGGCGCGGGCTCCCCGCGGCGCGGGTTCGAGCCCCATCTCGGCCCCTGTTTTATTTTATTTCTCTATGTAGACGGCATACATAGGGCCGCCGACATAGCTTACCTTTCCAGCCCCTTCCCATGGACTATGGGCCCACATGGCATAGACAAGCCTCCTCTGCCATGTGGGACCATCCAGGGATGTCGCCGTTAAGGCCGTCAAGCTGGCGTTACCACGGAGGGGTTATGTCGACTGTATCCGTTTTGCCGTCGACATAGATGAAGTGGCGGGAGTGCAAATTTCAAATTTGATTGGCAATGTGGGCGGCCGTGGAGATACCGCCGAGATAGACCAGGGGGAACCTCGCGTGCCGGCCCTCGCGGGCGGGCTTGTAATATCTATGTCGGCGGCATATTTAGACCGCCGATATAGATGGTAGATTTGTCGGCAGCAATTTGGGCCGCCGACATTAAGAAATTGGCCGTCCACAAAAACTGCTTTTCCTGTAGTGTTGGAGGTTTTGTGCGTGGTTGCGCAGCCGAAGGAGGGAGAATCTGTGGGCGCCATTGTATTTCGGGGCGAAACAATGAGCGTTGTCAGATTTGTCTAAACCGAAGGGGTATCTGGTTAAGCTGACGTGGCAATATCTAGAGCGTTGGTATGGATAGAATTAATCTGGGCCATCGGTTGTCACTTAATGCACCTGAGGATGGCAACGTCAAAGCCGTATTCCCAGAAGAGAGCGGAATCCATGAATTTTCCAAAAGGGAAAGAGTTTAATTGAATTTCCAGAAAATATATTTAGGCTTTGGAAATTCTTATAATACTGTAGGAAGCTCAGAAAAATACGAAATTGGTCTCTAAAAATCTAGACAAATGAGGAGAACCTAATGGTGGAATAAAAGTTGATATTTTATGGGATGAATATCCTTGGAAATATAAAAAGAGAGACGACATAATCTTTTTAGTGCTGCACCTGCAGTTGATGAAGAAAAATGCACCCAAGTTCGCTGAGGCCTGCATGATAACCGGGAAGAAAATATTTCTGATTTAGGTTTCATTCTCTTCGGTTTATTTAACCTGTCTTTAATTTTAGCAGACAGATAATACGGATTAAGATGAGCCCTTAATTTCAGCGATCTTGCCTTGCTCTGCGATTTGGGCTACCTGATGATCGAGTAAATCAAGATATGCATGCAGCTGCACATTTGTTTTGGTAGGAATTTCCTTGATTTGAGGAGATTGTATGCATGTGGGGTTCATGCTGATCGCCATACACGAGTGATCATGGGAGATATCGCTCAAGAGATTTGCATGCATGCCGCAGCGCTGCACCTGAGAAAATTATGGGATTTATTTTTTTTCCTGTTGTTGTGTTCGTTTAAGCTTGAGTGTCGTGTGGGGTAGGTAAGCATCACGATTACCCTGCAGCTGTTTTTTTTTTCATTTTTCCTTTTTTTTGAAACAACAGTTTTGCTAATTCTCAGACGCATGAGAAGTTGCATTCTATTAACATTAAAACTGCACGGCTTGCAAGGTGAAATTTTAGTATGGAATTTCTATTTATCAATATTGCATTTATACTATTCATTGATTTTCCATACTCTAGTACATTGTAGATTTTCTAAATGCACATGCTCCCATACTTTTCTCTTCCTATTTTTCAAGTCTGTCAATCTAAGATTACACATCGGTAAGACTAAAATTAATCTTGTTAATAATGTGCAATTTTAATATATTTATAGTGCAATTCTTTAAAAAATCGACTTGCACTTATTATATTTTTAGGCGATTGTGATTTAGACTATCCCTTTCCTTTTTTAAAATAGAAAAGATCAAACTGGACTATCACATTTTATTTACATAATCATTGAACTGTAAAACTAGATATTTTATCACTCAAAAATTATAAACCAGTGCGCTTAACCCCCTATGGCGGTATGTTTCAGAGGTGGTTTCACCCATGTGACAAGTGATGCGGCAGTTCAGACCTAATATTAAGTCTCTCTAATCTTCTTTCTCTTCCTCTTTCTTATATCTGTATGTACCTCTCCTCTCTAATCCACCCCGCCCATCAATAGCACTGCTCACCAACCACTACCCCCACCCCTCGCCAGTTGCGTGCCCTAGCTAGGCTCTGGCTCAACCCTCGTTGGGTGTCAAGCACCAGTCGAGTTCCCCAGCGAAGCACCTTCTCGTTCCCTACTGAACGAGAGTCACCCGAGCCGTAGCCCCCGCTGCACACACTTTGCAGAGCATAGTTCCATAATCCATCCGTCGACCTAGCTAGCCGAGAGCGACTCCTGCTGCCCACACATATATAGCTACTGCTTCATCCACCGTCAAGTGCACTCTAGATTAGCGTCATTGTCATTCCAGCTGAGCACCATAGCCTGTGTCCATGATGGACCATGACCAAGCTTGGTGTATCTGGATAGGCAAAAGCGCCCCAATGTCGTCGCAACTAGCACATACAATCAAATCCCACTTGGTGAAGACATCCTCCATCGTTGCCATTTACAGCACTGACTAGGCCTAGTGGGAGAAGACGACAACAAACCTGTCCAGTTCCTTCTCTTCTCCTACATCTTTCCTTTCAAGGGTTTCAAGGAGGAAGAGATCATACATGAGGTTGAGACACTAGTCACGGAGGCAGAGAGGGCACCTACAGTATCGTCGCAGTCGACCATGGCAGGCGACGGCTAGGGTTTGTGGAAGTAGTGCACTGGAAGGTAACCAGCGTCCCATACCATGATATAAGGAACGAATGTTCGATGTATTGCAATGGGCACAGAGGTACAATACATATAGCCCATGGGGCCTTCCACATCTTAGCCATCGATTTATACAACAATATCAAGGACATTAGGAAGGACGTTAGGGATATTAATACACGTGATCAAAGGAGATCACAAGTGCAGTGATACCGTGAGTGCATGACATTTCTATACTCTAAGATGGAGGATGGAGAAGTATGCAAATTGGTGATGGTTCACGTTGTATTGATCCACAATAGCACTTCCACAAGTTTCACGGATTTGAATTTGTTTCCAAGTTTTCCATAACCATTTTCTCTGTTTCCATCCTCTTAATACCAAAAGAAACTTCATTGTTATACTTGGCTTTGGAAAGTTAAAAAGTTCGCATGTTATGTTCCTCAAATGGATCGTCCAATTCATTTCAGCCATTGATGGACAGGGAAATATGGTCATCATTTGTTGTGCTTGTGAAGCATTTTGCCTTTACAAACATATTCATCGTGGTATTTAAACTCACTAGTAAAATGCCCGTGCTCTGCCACGGACCATAAAGGGATGAAAGGAAAACATAATTCGTAGACAAAAATATAATAATGAAGGGTGATTTGCAGGAAAGAGTGTAGCACGTGATATATTGTAGCTTGGATCGTTTAGGTTGAAGCATTATTTGACATAAAAATTATTGATCACCAACCACCACAGTAATCAAATTTAGGAACCAAATAAAGAAATAAAAATACTAAATCACCTAACACTACGATAAAATTTAGAAACCATCGGAAGAAATAAAAATACTAAATCACATAAGTATTATGACATGATAGTCACAAAACACAAGCATGTGTCTGTGAATATATGAATAGTTCAACATGTTGCCTTCTTCCTTATCCAACATGGCGTGCTCATGGCTAAAGAAAAAATTGGGAGTAGCTGCCTGCCTGACATGAAGCACATACATTTAGAAACTCTATTCGCTTTATTATTAGGAAATAGATTGGTTAGCATGAACATAATTCACATAAAAAAAATGAACCTAACCCAGCAATCCACCTCTCAGATAGATTCGCTTATTTACAATATAGAAGCCAGATACTTCAAATAGTTGTTTGAAGATGCATTGCTAAGCACCAATGAAACATAACTGTAAGACCTACAATGAACACACTCGTTGAATTGGAAAAGTTTCCATCAGTTCTCTTGAATTAGGCTAACAAGATAAAAAAAAAAAATTGCAAAGCATCCTTTGGATGTGTTCCACCCATCAAGTTCAGCAAATACACTTGTTCAGTGGCATGTAACTGTTTAGCGGCATCCAATATATGCTTCCAATTGTTATTGCTATTTTCACCTGCATGTATAAGAATTATCATGAATAATTTTGATGACGGCCTATAGAAAACAACATGTACCAAGTATGTTTGCTAATTTCTCACACCTTGTAATAGCTAGGTGGACGATGCAAGCAAGCCCTATAGGATGCATAGCAATGTATTATTCAGAAGTATTGTTTCTTCAAAACTGAAAGATGTTTAGTTGTTGCTGTCAAACTTTCTTATACATGCCGATAGATTCATATTCTCTAATCGACTGTTTGACAATCAAATTGATATCTACCAGGATTTTTTGCACATTTTTCATGGACTAACCGAAGACTCAATTCACCGCCAATAAAAAGATCAATCCATCATGAGGGGGTGAGAGAGAGCTCCAGATCATGTCTTTTGTTCTTCCTCCTTATATAATGATTATAATCTATAACATCATTGTAAATAAACATATAATGATTGTATATGCTTGCAGCTGCAGGGGCCAGGGGAGCACTGCACCGAGACAAAGCAAGCAATGGTAGAGTTACATGATCAACATTATGGGCGTGGTAAGGCAAGCATTACCATGAGCACCTGGTGTGCTGGTGGCAGACCCAGGATTTTAGGGAGCCTACGAATGACCCATTACCACAGATAGTACCATATATGTATACGGCAAGCACAAATTTGGTCACTACCAACAATTCCATCTAATAAATAGAAAGTAATTTAGACATGAAACGAACAAAAAAGATATAATTGAATACCTCATTAAAGTTGACCATAATAGTCTTGCAAGCACTTTGCGGATCTGGTCGTCGTGGTGGCCGGCGACACCACAGGTGTCCCTTGTTTCTCTCGGTAGCAGAAGAAGTTCACTTTATCAATCTTCCAATGCAGGCTCAGGAATGTAATGTAGTTTCTAAGAGCCCAGCCAGGGTACTCTTTATAGCCATGATCATAAAACCCAAACAGCAGCTGCATCAGCAAATCAATGAATTTACACAAAAGAGAACATATACATGAAGAATAGTAGGTAAAAATCACTGGCCAAAACTGAGCTCATGAAATACTGAAATAATCAAATGAATGATTCAAACAGACCTTGTGACCACTGCCCTGGCAATCTTTCCGTTCCTTCAATTGCATTACGGTAACACAGGAATCTGAAGATATCTTGACCCAAAAAAATAGTATAACTACATGATTTTGATCCGATAAAACAAAGAAGTAGCAAAAACTCAACAAAAAGATTGCATAATCATAATGTAGATTAACCAACAAAACCAATATTTGTCACCCCTAGAAATAGATGGGCAACTAATTTGATGTTCCTATGTGACACTCTATTCTGCATATGAGCACACCAATTACCTTAATGGTAGACACCAATCTACTAACATTTGCAAAAATATCATAGGCCAAATCATGGGAAAATATAATCTTTGCTTGCTTATATGGCTGAAACAGGGACCCATAATTTATTTCACTCCATCTGAAGCATTCAAGCACATAGTATAATTTAAACCAGCTGCTGAATCTATTTTTTTTAAAAAAAACCTATCTTTACCATGATAAAGGGAAAATATAATCTTTGCTTGCTTATATGGCTGGAACAACCCACAATTTATTTCAGCCCATCTGAAGCATTCAAGCACATAGTATAGTTTAGACCAGCATATATATGTTCAATTGTTCATGTAAAAAGTATTGCTTGGGTATCTTTGGTGATAGAACAAATAGATGTTGCTAAAATAAAATTTATAGCATTATATACTCCATGTAAAAAAATCACAGAATATTGATAACAAACTTACTATGCACCAATGGCAGGACATGAATAAAACATGCAAATTCTTTATTAGCATTTGGATTAGCTTGTTTCTCTTCTCTATTATTCTCTTTAATTTTTTTCCTTGAATTCCGAAATTCATTTACTTTTAAATTTTCAAGTGTTCTATATTTTAAAAAATTTTATTTCTTTTATTTACTAATTAATATCGAAAAAATCAACATCTACAATGCTTAAATACATTTATGGTCCGTTACTATAAAATTTTGATTGCATTTGGATAACATGTAAATTTCTAGATTTATTTACACTGCTAGACCAAATTTCCCCCACTTGATCACCTCCCTCTCCATTCTTTCCAAAATTCATGTTTTAGGTGGTTCAAAGTTTTAAAATTGAATATCAACAAATTTAAAATTTTAAAATAAATTTAAGGGAGTTTAAAATATATCAAAATTTCTGTTTAAATTTGGGTTGGGGTTTTGGAAATAAAAAATAAGGATTTAAAAAACTGTAGGATTCGCAAACATAAATTAAGCAAATTATAGAATTAAAAAAAGGAAAACTAAATTTAGAAAATTGAATTTTGTAAATTCAAAAAAACTAAAAGCAAATATATCAAAATGTAAAGTAGAAAATATCTATAAAGGTTTACAATTTCCAAAATTCATTTAATTTTGAATTTCTAAGTGGCGAGCGAGAGGCAGTACATGCACAGGAACAAACGCGCATAGGAAAATGGCGGAGCGGGGATTCGATCCCCGGTCTCCGAGGTGAAAGCTAGCTTATCTAGCCAACTCGCCAAGGCGCGCAGTGCTGCACTGCTGCTCAGGCAGGAAGAAAAATGCTTTTGAAGGTTAGTTTAATATGGATGGCTGGATTTGATTCGAACAGCGATCGGACGGCTGTATTTGATTCGAACAGCGATCGCATGGCTCTGGACGATGCCACGCGTCACAACGCCAGCGCTTTGACGAACAACGTTCCACGTGTCCAGCCAGGACGCCGAGTGTTCGGCTTTGTACTATTTATTGAGACGTACATCTCTCGTTTCGCATGGTTGAAAGCTAGGACGAGCATGCGAAACGATCCGAGCCGAGCCTGAGCCCGAACGGCTCACATCTCTTGTACAACGCTACAAACAGCTTGTACAGTGGATTGTATCGTTTATGCACCGTTTAGGACCGATCTAAAAAGCAATGCATATCAGTTTAAGAGTAAGTTAGCCTAAAATTTCAGCCGTTCAACCACAATCATACTGAACAAGTGAACAACCGAACAAGTGTGTGCGTGCAACGGTACATGCACCATGCATATAGCACAGTGGAGGACCTAGAAACGTTGGGCATCCTAAACGAGATTGTCAAGCATTATGCACTTCTACTTCTGAGAGCGTCTGGGGTGCTTGTCCCTGCTGATAAAAATCACAAACTAGGCTTCAATATTAGACCGTCCGATGGAGGAGCAGCCCAGATAGACGTATGTGCTATCTGGCCGGTGTTGCATTCGCCTGCCCGTGCATAGGGTTAGGGATGCATGTGTCATGTGTGTGTGTGGATGATATGTATGACAGTTCGGCCTCTCCGTTTCCAGCTCTCGACCGGTCGATCGGTACACCAAACATTTGATTGGTGCAACGCGTACGTACATACAACCTGAGTGGATGAACTTTACGCTTGCTTAATTAGTAGCATGCATGAACATGCATGGATAGTGAGTAGAGCATACATATCAATCAATCAACTGATGGATACTATGACCGATATATCATGTGTTGCACCGACGAGAGTACGCACAGATCAATCAATCAACTAATAGATAGTGATGGCCACAAGAACCGTACCGTCGTCTCTAATAGCCCGTGTGTGTCTGTGTGTGGATGCGAAACATGTATTTTTGGTACATTAGATGCATGTGTAATATGAATTTATTTATTATCTAAAATGAATAATTTGTCTCGCACATCTGTGTCAAATTTTAAAAGAATTTTGTACTCCCTCCTTTCCGGTATGTAAGGCATAATTTGTTTTTCGAGAATACCAAGGAGACCGTGTGTAGTTCTTGTGATTTCTGATTTGCCCCTAATTAATGAGATGATTTGTCCCTAATTAATTAGCGAGCGTCCATACGTTAGTTTCCTTCACAACGAGCGTCCATACAGGGGTATTTCTGAAACTTCTGAACGGTCAATGCAGCTACATACTGAAAAGGAGGGAGTATATACAAAGATCATCCATAGTATCGGTCATGATAGTATCTAAATGTAAATAGGGGTAGAGTTAGCATAATTAACTAATGCTCGACATTCAAGTTCCAACCCAGCAATCATGTACCGTTGAAACAAGTCCTCATGGTCTAATATGTTTTGGTTCGCGAGCTAGCCTGAGCTTTTAGCAAGCCTGGCTTGCCTCTCGGTCATGTGAGCGATCCGAGCCGAGCCTGAGCTCGAACAGTTCTCGTCCGCTCGAACTTGGCTCGTTGCTAAGCCTACACACACTTCATCAGTCCTTAATTTTTTTCTTTGTTTGGGTCGAGAGCAAACACAATGCTTCATCAGTTTGAGCGAGATGCCGCCAATATCATCATGCACGGCCACAGGAAAAGCAAAAGCCAAAAGCATGCTTAATATATTAGCATTTTTTTCCTTGTCCATGGATGATAAGATTAGATGAACACCAAAGTGATTAAAGGGAAGAGAAGTTACACTTGTCCCCATGAAAGAAGGAAAAAAGAAGAAGAAAGTTGCAAACCGAGGAGGACAGCAGTGAGCTGCAACCTGCAAGTAGCAAAGGACCAAGATTAAAGAAGAAGCAAAAGAAGGATCAATACATGAAGCCTCTTCTTTGCCACGGCCTTTCATGAATAAGTACTCCCTGAACAGGTCGCAAAGCTAAGCTTGAGCAGGGCGCCGTAAAACAAACTAGCCTAAGTAGTAAGTACCCGATCGAATGATCGATGTATGTCCCTCTCGGTTCTTGAATGCTGAGCTGACCAGTGGTCCACATCCACAATGGGCTTTTGGCTTCGACGCTTTTCTTGAAATTCAGAGCTAGTCATATCCATCATCTTCAAAGGAGCATATATATATACGAACTGTGAATTGAAGCCCTGCATGCCAAAAGTTTCAGACAAATCGACTGATGATCAACTGGGCAGCAATGGCAACCAACTACTCAGTGGCTAGAGCCGTGCTACGCTAACTACAACTTTCATGCAAGGACGGCCCTAATTGCTATAAAGATCACTATGATTAAGCATGCAGATTGATTGCTGGCACGTCCTGCTCATACAAGGCTTGGGTCCTATGTGCAAAGATCGTCATCAGAATTCAGGACGCCCTGTTCTTGCGAGGAGAAGGGTCTCCAATGGCGGCTACTGTTTCAAGCGGAATGGGGTACGACTAGTGTTCAGTTTGCTCGCATTCCAAAGGCTAGGTAGCTTCCTTTCGACAAAAGTCGCTCACACGAATTTGAAAGAAGGAAACGGGATGAATCTCATCCAAATGGGCCTGCCTTTTGAGGCAAAAAGTTTGCCAAAACAAATCTAACTGAAGCCAATACCGCAGGAAATTTGAATCCAGAGGCTTCGGAGCGCAACAATGTAAAGCTCAGCTCCCAAGCAAGATCCTCACGTTGCACTTGCGAGCATCCATGGTTGGTTTGAATTAAAGCTTCGTTCGTTACCTCAAAAAAATAAGCTTCGCTCATTCGCTCATGATTGATTGATGTGATTGGAGATTTGGGGGTCGCAAATGGGAAAGTGATTGGCAGGCTTGACTTTCTGTGCGAGCAGAATGTTCGTAGAGAGTAATGTCGAGGAGATGGTTAAGTATGGAAATGCAGAATACGTGCTATTAGCCTATTACCATGGTAAACGATTGAAATTTCCACTGGCACAAGTCTCTCAACAGGAACAAAACGACCGTCGAGAGTATAAAACCCCTCTCGAAAGCTACGTGTATGCCGTTAAGAGAGGGGTCGTGAGCACCTTAAAGTAAAAGTGACTATGTTGAACTTAATAGCAAATGGTTGATTATCGATAAAATTATCCATGCAACACTAAAGTTATAAAATTCTAGCCATGTGTAAAAACTAGCACTTGGTACTATGCTTTTACACATAACTGTAATTTTACAACTTCAAAGTGCAACTCGAGCAAATTGAACATGATTGTACCTCGTAGCTGTTTATAGGTGTTAGGATATGCACCGATGCAACATCACGAACGACACCAAGAGACACGATGTTTGGTAACGCAGTTCGGCTCTGATACCAGGCAAGTGGAACGACTTCATAATAGTAGCATAAGTAAGAGGAGGTCAGCTGCCGGCATGTGGTCGTGACCCGGTCAGCCGATGTGCTGCGGTATTATGGATTGGGGAGGAGAGCCCATAATTAGAGCCCCGCAGATGTAGGTGAAAGCCGAACTGCATTACCAAACATTGTGTTTCCTGGTGTCATTCGTGATCTTGCATCGTTCCATATCCTAATAAGTGGTATCAGAGTCTAGGTGGTCCGTCTGATTACAGACATTCTCAGCCCAATGTGTGAGGGGGAGATTGTTGGAATACTCCCACATTGGAAGTGGGGAGGGCCTCAGCATGGTTTATATGGGTGAGGGTGCACCTAGGGATGGCAATCGGGCGGGTATCTCCAGGTACACCTCTGATATACCCGAAACCTGAAGACTCCACCCATACCCGAACCCGAAAATACCTATGGGTATATACCCGTGCCCATACCCGAACCCGCCGTGGGCGGCCCAGGATCTAAAGGAGCCGCCATCGAGCAGTGTTAGGGGGAAGGGCATGGAGGAGAAAGGCGCATGGAGGGAGGAGGAGGAGCTCACCTTGCCGGGGAGGAAGGGGGCTGGCCGGAGGAGACGGCTCACGACGCCTCGCCGCGGTGGTGGAAGGAGGGGCGCTCGCTGGCTCGCTGGAGGAGACGGCGCCCCGTGCGGTGGAGGAAGAAGGCAACCGGCGTGCCGGCGCCGTGCAGGGCTGGCCGATTCCCGCGCTCGCGAGGAGGACGAGGAGGATCCCTCGCGCGCGATTTGGAGAGGAGGCGCGCGTCGTGTATTTTGGGGAGGAGGGGAATCAGGGGATCCCAAATAGCTCTGTCGCTAGCGAAGTGGCGATACAATTAGGGATGGCAATCGGGCGGGTATCTCCCGGTACACCTCTGATATACCCGAACCCGAAACCCGAAGACTCCACCCATACCCGAACCCGAAAATACCTATGGGTATATATACCCGTGCCCATACCCGAACCCGCCGGGTACCCGAAACCCGACGGGTACCCATACCCGAAAGAAGCAGTCAAGCACACAGTTAAGGGAGGAGAGGGAGAGGGAGGAGAGAGGGGGGCACGGCAGGAGCCGGCTCAGCGGCGGCGACCCCATGCGGCGACGGCGATGGCCCGGTGCTGCTCGATGACGGCGGCGGTGGCGCGTTGCAGAGAGACCAAGGACGTGGGGAGAGAGAGGAGGGCCACGCAGCCCGATGGGGAGCCATGGCGGGAGGCGGCTCGGCGTCGGTGATGGCGACGGCGGTGGCCCGGTGCTGCTCGACGACGGTGACCCGATGGGGGGCCATTGCAGGAGGCGGCTCGGCGTCGGTGACGGCGGAGGCGGCGGCCCGGTGCTTCTCGACGACGGTGACCCGATGGGGGGCCATTGCAGGAGGCGGCTCGGCGTCGGTGACGGCGGAGGCGGCGTCCCGGTGCTTCTCGACGACGGCGACCCGATGGGGGGCCATGCCAGGAGGCGGCTCGGCGAGTCGGCGTCGGTGATGGCGGCGGCGGCCGATGCGGGATGGGGGATTGGGGGATGAGGGTTACTGGGTTAGGGTTATGTGGTGTGGGGGCTGGAGAGCAAAGCCTCGGTGCCTCAGTGCCTCACGCAGCCAGCGGCCAGCGGGATTTGTGGTGTGGGGTCTGGCAACATGGCCCACCAGTCAGAGGATTCGGGTAACCCATGGACCCATGGGTACAGAATGGAACCCGTACCCGAACCCGAAACCCGCGTATACCCGAACCCGAAAAACCCATGGGTACAGGTTGAGACCCATACCCATGCCCATCGGGTCGGGTACCCGCGGGTACCCGAACCCATGGGTATTTTTGCCATCCCTAGATACAATGGCTGCAAGCCATCGATAGTGGCATCGATACACGATATCGATAGGCGATATCTGTGTCGCTAGCGATGCAATTTTGCTTGCGCCTCTCTCATCCACGTAGGACAGATGCTGACATGTACCTTCTTATAGCTAGCTGACATGTATCCATTGGAGATGCTCTGATAGTGGGGTACAGGGAACGGAGGTTTCGGAGGCGGACAACATTGTTTAGGAATCAATACAGTAACAATAGTTTGTTAATTTACTCTAAGGATTTTCTCTTCTATTTTCTGCAGCCTACTGATTTTCAAAGATAGGTATTCTTAGTTCGTGGTTGGGTTCAGTTCGGTTTGGTTGGGCCAAAAATTAAGAGCTTTTAAAATAGATAAAAAAATAAAAAGATGTAAAAAATACTTTAGAGTTCTTTAAGTAAAACTATACAAAGTCCCAACAAATTATTACAAAATATTACATTGAATAGTCCGTAAAAATTAACAAATTTTTACTCAACCGAACAAAATCAAGTCAAACCACCAACCAAATAGCGGCCGTATGTAATAAACTTTCGGTGTGGCCATTTAGCTAGCACCTGTAATTGGGCTAGCCGCGCAGGCGATTACGTGTGTCCATGGACGATGTCATCCGATTTTTGCATTGCTATATATGCTTGTCATCTTCATCAAGGTTTGTTCACTTTGCACAGAGCGTCACAGCAAGGTCAAACTTTTTAGTTTTTCTTTGTCTTTCATTCGTTTGCCGATCCGTGTTCGTAGTATTTGGATTTTCCCTTTTCCTCCCATCTGGATCTCGATGGCGACAGCTTTTTCTAATTTAGTGTATCGAAAAATGGTTCTTTCGTACAGGAACTTTTGTTCTTTCATGCTGAGAAATGTAAATTTAGTTTGCAAGTTTCAGACAAATTTTCAGGTTTATTTCATGCATTTTTCTTCCGTAAAAATTGTATTGCTATGTCACCGCCGGACGTCGGCCTGGCTATGGTGGTGCTCCGCGCAGTGGCGGTGGCTCGTCATTGCAACCTGTATACATGGCATCTGCCTGGTCTCCAAATTAAGTTGGTCTCCAAATTAATATTGGCATGCTTCATATGAAACATTGCCCGTACGTATGACTTGCCAACCACTAGTTATCTTATTTATTTGGCTCTCAACCATACACAACTCTTGGATATCTTTTTCAAATGTCAATAGAATGACGGATACAATCAAAATGCACAAATGTTACCAAAGGATTGGCGCGGTGCATTGGCCGTTGGCCATGAATCAAGTAGACCTTATATTCGCGGGCTAATATGCAGCAAGCCTTGAGATGTTCGCAAGAGTACTTGTCCTGCGAACTCCAGCGTGTCGGCCAGCGTCCTCTGTCAAGGCCTTGATCAGCTTGTCCTCGCAGATCAGCTTCAGCCTGTCCATCCAGTACAGATCCGCCGCCACGAGCAAGGCCTTGGTCGTGTCGACGTCGACGTCTCTTCGGTCACCGTCCTCCATGGATTCCGGCAGCTTGTTGGTGTACACGTAATGTAGCAGGAGCTTGAGCACCGTGGCGTCCACGTCCTCTGGGCGGAAGACCTCCCCGTCACTCCTCTCCCCATGGGGCCGTATAGCTGCGCCATCAGCACCGGCGATCGGGCGGCAAGCACCTGTGCATCCTCAAGGAGCCCTCGGTGAACCTCACGATGGCATCTGCGGTGGCGTCTTCCTCCAACATGCCGCCGGTGTGGGCGTGCAACTCGGGCGGCGGCACGGCGACGTCGCCGGAGAAGAGCGGCGACGCCACGCCGTCGACGGCGCAGTTCAGGACCAGTTGCCGGCGCCCCATGGCGACGGCCATCTCGTCTTTCCTCACTGACTCGCACTGAGGAGGAGCGCCGCCACCGCCGACGACGAACGTGACGAGCGTCTCTCGTCCGGCCAGCTCCACCGCCGTCACCGGATTGCGATGTGGTTGCTGCCGTGTGGTAGTTGACTCGCACTCCGTCTATCGTTGTGGTAGTTGAGGCCGACGGCGATGTGGTTGCTGCCGTGTGACCCCGGCGCGCCGTCGGGGTAGTACAAGACGTCCCACAAGTAGCGCCCGGTGGCAAAAGTGTAATAGGAGCAACGATAGTTGCGGGGCTGCTGCGGCGGCCGGCGTTTGACGTCGGCAGGGGTCAAGGAGACGGTGAAGCTCCGCTCGCCGGCCAACACCGTCGAACAATGCATCGACGAGGTCTCGTTAGACGCCATGCATCGCCGCCGATCGATGGCTAGACAGCAAGCAGTACGTGCGTGGAGGCCTGCAGCCGCTGCGCCAACGCGTGTGATAGGCGCACGGCGGCTAGTTTTCTGAACGCTAGCTTTCGAACTAATCCTAGGCTAAAACCATACACGTACGTGTAATATATAGGAAGGCACTATTAGGCAGGTGCCTGCAATTTTAGCATTTGTGCAGGCGCATGCCGTATACATGCATACAGACCTCGCGCAAAAAAATCCAGTATCGCAAAACATTTTTTTCCAATAAATGGAAATGTGGAAAAACAGTAGAAATTTAGTGGAATTTTTTCCGCCTGCACGATTTCGCAAATTATACGAACAAAATATCTCTTGACGTGAAAAAGAAAACAAAATAAAATTTATAATAAACAGAAAACAAAAGAAATCTATAATAAACGGAAAACAAAATAAATCTATAATAGATCAGACCTTGCGCAAAAAATCCACTATCGCAAAACATTTTTTCAGTAAATGGAAATGTGGAAAAACAGTAGAAATTTAGTGGATTTTTTTCGCCTGCACGATTTCACAAATTATACGAACAAAAAATCTCTTGACATGAAAAATAAAACAAAATAAAATTTATAATAAACAGAAAACAAAAGAAATCTATAATAAATGGAAAACAAAATAAATCTATAATAGATCAGACCTCGCGCAAAAAATTCCACTATCGCAAAACATTTTTTCAGTAAATGGAAATGTGGAAAAATAGTATAAATTTAGTGGAATTTTTTGCACCTGCACGATTTCGTAAATTTCAGGCGCCTGCAAAATAGCAAACCCGTAATATATATTAGTGGTTAGATATGGTCTTGTTAGGTAGCAAGAGTCTGTTTTATATTCTACTAGGACTAGATTTCGCCGCGTGCATCACCGAAACTATGGTGGGCAGTACGTACGCCGGAATTTGTGATCAGAGTAATTAGTAGGCTGTTTGGTTGCCTGTATCCAAGGAGTTTTGCATCTAAAGATACAAAACTAGGGTGTTTGGTTGTCTTCTCACCCATCTGAACCAGGCTCTCCAGATGCAATTACCCTCTCCGGGCCAGACTCTGGAGATACGATCAAATTGGGCGTTTCCCCAGAGCCAGGCTCCACGGATGCGGCAACAATCACGTACGTGACACATTTGATTCATTTATTTGCTATATCTTTTGATTAGTATTTTCGATTACTGAACTGATTTCAAAAATGGGTTATTGATATTTTTCGAACAAAATGAGACCACACTTGCCATATAAATTTTTGAATTTATTTATTTATTTATTTATGCTATATCTTTTGATTAGTATTTTTGAATTTATTTATTTATGAGCCTTTCTTTTGAATTTTTTATTTCGTAATTGATTTTTTGTTATTTTAATTTTTTAGAATATATTTTTTAATATATTTCATCCCTCTTTTGAATTTCTCCATGCAATTCTCTCCTTAGTGCAGTTAACCAAACAACATCTCTACGCAGCCCGTACAATGTCATACACCTAACCAAACAACAATCATTTGCATCATCTTAGCCTGGCTCCAATCAGCCTAGCTCAGTTCATACAGCCTGTTTCAACTGAGAAGGCAACCAAACAGCCTATAGATGTTTGAGTTGGTACATCATGTAAGAGTAATTAGAGCTGCGCTATAAGAGTCGGAGGGCACAAAACATGTTTGTGTTCGGGCTCCGGACACCGTGACCGACACGAACACAAACATGCAAACTTGGTTCCTTCCGTTCGCGGTTCGCCTCACCGACGGCCAGCCGATGAAGATGCCTTCAACTTCAGGGGTCTATATATTAGACGTACAACCACCAAGCTACCAAACGCAGGCCATGGCGATCGCCTCGCCGACGACCAGCCGAAGCGGCTCGCACCGGCTCACCGTCGTGGGGCACTATCGGCACAAAGGCCCACGCGCGTGCGTCTCGTCCATGCCCTTCGCCGTTGGCGGCTACGAGTGGTGCATCACCTACTTACTACCCTAATTACGGCGCGACGGTGGGCGGCGAGCACGTGGCCGCCTTCCTCCACCTGCTCAACGGCGGCGACCAGGACTTCCACGTGATCTTCTCCATCAGCCTCGTGCATCCCTCCCCGCCGGCGACGGTCGACGGAGAACAGCTTCGTGAGGAAAGGTTGCTTTGCAATGTCGTCGAGGAGGTCAACCCGGGGCTTCAAGAACTACGCGACCAAAGCCGAGCTGGCCGCGTGGGGCTACCTCGGGAACGACTGCCTCGTCATCAAGTGCGCCGTCGACGTCCTCGCCGGCGGCAAAAAAGTGGATGGCGATGGCCCGGACACGGACATGGCCCTGCAAATCGGCCGGCTGCTGGACACCGGCGCCGGCGCGGACACCGTCGTCACCGCCGGCGAGAGGAGCTTCACGGCGCACCGCTGCGTGCTCGCCGCGCGGTGCCCCGGCCTCCTCCAGCAGCTGCTGATGCTCGAGAAATCGGACAGCACCGGCAAGTACAGCATCGGCTTCGACTCCGTGTCCGTGGATGCCAGGGCCACGGAGGCCATGCTCCACTACGTCTACAACGACACCCTGCCGGAGTTCATGCACGAGGCCACCGTCGACGCGAGGGACACGGCGGCGCGGCTGCTGGCGGCGTCGGGCTGGCACCGCATGCCCAGGCTGAGCCGTCTCTGCGAGGAGAGGCTGGGCAGGACGCTGGACATGGCCACGGTGGCTGCCACCTTCGCCGTGGCGAAGCGGAACGGCTGCAGCGCTCTCATGAATTCGTGCACCATGTATGCCGCCGGCAGCCGCGGAGAGAGGAGGCTTGGTGCCTTGGTTGCCACCGACGGCTTCCAACTCCTGAACCGCACTCATCCGGCGTTCGCGGACGAGCTTCTCCTAGAAGCAGCCACCATATGCGCGAACAGGCCGTGGGCCTTGCTGGGACACATTAGCATAGCCTCTGTTTTTTTCTCATCGATTTAATTATGTCGGTGTATGGTATTGATAGTAGTACTCCCTTCGGTGTCAAAAACCAGTCATTTTAGACATAGTTTAGAATAACAAGACCTCTATAAAAGACTAGTTGATTCATTAATTGGTACCAATGAATTTATGAAAACTTTTCCCATAGACCAATAGATGCACCTGCATGACTCTCTTTTTGACTTATCAAAGGTCTCATCTAATTACTACTCTAGATGAAAGGCTAAAACGATAAGTTTTTTAGCACTTTGGATAAAAGGCTAAAACGATTAGTTTTTTGACACCAGGGAGTAATAATTAAGTGACAAGTATATAATACTACTCCAATTATGAGTGCTCTACGATATGGATTAATTAAGCCTCCCTTCAAGTTTCCTTTATTTTTACTTTTTGCCTTCCGTAGAAATAGATTGCAGTCTTTCTTAATTAATTAGGACTAGTAATATATGCCGTCGGCCTCAGACGTCACGTTCCCTGAAACTATCATGTAGTTAAGATCATGTTCAAAGTGACTGAGTTTCTATCTGTGGTAACTGTTTCACTTCATTTATATTTTTTTAAGAATTGTTTTGTGATTCCTGCCAACACTGAAACCGAACCAAAAAAAGAGAGAAGGGGGTGTGAATCCTGCCAACACTGAAACTGAACCAAAAAAGAATGTTGGGAATAGTAACAGGTGCTTTAGATGATATATAGCGAATCCATGAAGGAACATGTACAACATTTAAGGGCCATACTGAGTGTGTTAAAGAACAATAAGCTCTATGCTAAAATGAGTAAGTGTCCATTTGGTAAGAGTCAAATTGAATACGTAGGCCATGTGATTAGCAAAGATGGAGTACTATCAACAGAGGTAGCAAGGATTAATGACCTATTGAAGTGGCCAACTCCTAAACATTACTCAGCTGAGAGGGTTCCATCCTTAAAATGTGATTTTAGTGGTGGTAGATAGGTTCTCTAAGTATGTTCAATTCCACTCTCTGAACCATCCTTACCCTGTGCATCAATTGGCCACTGAAGTTACTGAAAATGTTTATAAGTTACATGGACTCCCAAACAGCATAGTCATCGATAGGGACAGGGTTTTCACCAGTCAACCATGGAAAGAGCTTTTTATGTCCCTAGGAGTCACACTGCAACTCAAGATGCATCTTGGGCCAAGAGCAATACCTACTCCAGGATTGCCATTAGTAGGACTTGATGATTACATACATTTTGTTCCAGAAGAGATTTTGGAGAGGAGGGTGATTCCACGGCATAATGCTCTTGCAGTACAATGGATGATCAAGTGGATCAACTTGCCAAAAGAGTCTTGCTAGCTAGGAGGATGCAAAGTTTATCAAGAAAGACTTCCAAATTTCGATCCTTGAGGACACGTATCTGCTTAAGGGTGAGGCAGTTTCAGGAAACTGAACAAGTTCAGACTGAAGCCGGCAGGGAAATAGAAGAGTAGCCCTATTCACTTATTCAAGCGGTACGCTGGGTGTACCATTGATTCCAGATCCAACGGCTCTCAGGAGTTTTCGTCTTTACCGTCGTCCTTGGGTAAAAGTAAAAGTCAGTCCTTTTTCGTTTTTACTTTCAACTGCTCTATAATTTAGTTCCTAGCTGCTATTTAAAGCCTCTCCCAATGTAATGGACAGATAAATGGATAAAAACCTAATCTCCTTGTCCCATCCGCATATTCTCAGTTCTCTCTCCTGACTGCGTGTGTTTGTTTCAGCTTAACAAAATTAAAATAATAAAAACTTGTTATTTTTATATAAGCCAAATGATGTAATACTTTTTATTCATTTTTACGTGGTTTTACATAGTTTTTCTTAGAGTTCGTAGAATATTTTTTCATAATTTATTGGAATTTTTAAGACGTCTTTTGAGAGCAGGGGCGGAGTCAGGATTTAACCCGGGGGGGGATTGGACACCAACAAATTTTCATATCGATGACGCAAAAAATATTATAACCATATGTATGTGTGTGTGTATAGCAAAGGAAAATTACATTCGTATTAGTTTAAACTTAGCTCTACGACTACCGAGATCATATAAGTTTATAAGTTCCTCTGAAGTGATCTTTGTGGCTAATTTCTTTTCAATATAGATTATCATGCAGTGTCAAAGAAAATCGTCTCTCATTTTATTTGGAAGGCGGGTTTTGACAAGTTTCATAGCCAAAAATGCTCGTTCGGTGGTTGCAGTTGACACCGGAAGAGTGATGACTAACCGTAGCAACTTATTGACCATTGGATAAATCGAAGCTTTGTCATTCCAGATCCAACGGCTCTCAGGAGTTTTCGTCTTTACCGTCGTCCTTCTTTTTACTTTCAACTGCTCTATAATTTAGTTCCTAGCTGCTATTTAAAGCCTCTCCCAATGTAATGGACAGATAAATGGATAAAAACCTAATCTCCTTGTCCCATCCGCATATTCTCAGTTCTCTCTCCTGGCTGCGTGTGTTTGTTTCAGCTTAACAAAATTAAAATAAATAAAACTTGTTATTTTGTATAAGCCAAATGATGTAATACTTTGTATTCATTTTTATGTGGTTTTACATAGTTTTTCTTAGAGTTCGTAGAATATTTTTTTCATAATTTATTAGAATTTTTAAGACGTCTTTTGAGAGCAGGGGCGGAGCCAGGATTTAAGCATGGGGGGCAATTGGACACCAAAAAATTTTCATATCGGTGACACAAAAAATATTATAACCATATGTGTGTGTGTATAGAAGGAAAATTAAATCTGTATTAGTTTAAACTTAGCTCTACAGCTACCGAGAAGATCGTATAAGTTTATAAGTTCCTCTGAAGTGATCTTTGTGACTAATTCCTTTTCAATATAGACTATCATCCAGTGTCGAAGAAAATCGTCTCCCATTTTATTTCGAAGGCGGGTCTTGACAAGTTTCATGGCCGAAAATGCTCATTCGGTGGTTGCAGTTGACACTGAAAGAGTGATGACTAACCGTAGCAACTTATCGACCATTGGATACTAATTATATACAACTAGATCCCCTATTTTTATAATGTGATACAACATACGCATATGTATTAATGTATAGTAATATCACAAATTCACAACATAATCGGACAATAGCTAATTAGTAATGGCGTAATAGAGAACGAATTAAGATATTAGAGATTCAGAGATTAGTAGATTACCTTCTAGTCCGCACTCTGCAGGATGTAGGACAGTAGGAACGTAACGGCTGCTGCTTTCTATGGGGCGATCGGCTTTGAATGGCTGATGCTTGATGCACGCAGACGCAAGCTGCAGGCACACAGCAGCAGCGAGGTGCACCGGCGCAATTCGCACAGCAAAAGCCAACAGCAAAGGCAAAGCAGGCTCAGTAGCAGAAACTCGCTGCTTGCTGTTGCAGCGCTGGCTGCCTGGCTCGCTATGCATGGCGACGGGCGAGTGGGCGACGGCGCCGTCGCCTTCGACCTAACTAACAAGTGACGAGGGAAACCAAAAAACATGATGTTTTCTACGGATTTAGATTGCTGGATGGTTTTGGGCTTTGGGCTGTGCATATATGGCCTTAAAGATGGGCTAATTACCAATTGGACTGTGATTCATAGCATCCCTAGCAGGGCCTGTATATTACTGTAGGTATAGTACTCACGGGCAAAAAAATCAAAACCAGCAAGAGACAGCAGCAGCGCTGGCTGGCCGGCGGGCTGTCAGGAGGCTGATGCGGGGGCTTGATACAGCCCCTGCTATTCATATGCTCAGTGTTTTCTAATTACTTTTCATATATACAGGGGTATTTAAATTTTTTTGAGAGATCACAATCTTTTCAAATTAGAGTTTTTTGTAACTTTCAGCTCAAACAAATAAGGTAATCTCATCCTTTTTGTCTCAAACTTTGCTCCAAGAAATGTGAATCGTTGGGGGGGCTCCAGAATCCTGATTTCGTAGGGCGTGCCTCCACAAATCTACCTTTGCTTATTCACTCGAAGTAGTTTAGTTGTACAGCTTGCAACAAAAATAGTTTTCATTGTTTCATACTAGATCTTTGTTTGAAATGTCATCGCAAATGTATGTACGCATAATTTTTTACATTTAATGCCCACTGTTTATGCGGTTTACCTATATGTGGAGGATATCTATGCATATCCATACACATCCTATTCGATTTAATGCATTCTGCAACTGTTGCTATGTAGAATGCTACAAATACGCACATTGGTCAGCCATCTTTCTCCCAATTTCGGATTTCGATTACTCCTTGTTTTTAGACATGGCTTGCAAGATAGCAACAACACTGATATCTCTTCTTCTACTGGAGTACTGGTCGTGCTGGTTTCAGCCGGTAAGTTATTCATATTAGATGATCCCCTTGTTAATTTGTAGAACTGGTTTTCGAATTTCGATCCGTCGTTGCATCCGCTGAAACCCACTAATTGATTGTCAAGGCTAGCTTTGCACCGTAGGCACAGCGAAAATCCGAAAACAGCAGCAGTTAATGTGATCAATTTCTGATCAGATCGACGACAGAATAGTTCGAATTCATTGTTCAAGCTGCAGGTCTTGGTCGTGAAGCCAAGGAATGCGAAATCGTCAGCCCCAGCACCACCTTCAAGGGCTACTGCCACGACGCCGACGCCTGCGAGGACTCGTGCAACGACGAGGGCTACCCCTACGGCTTCTGCGCTGACGGCGGCGGTCGAAAGCACCACCCCATCTGCATGTGCCGGAGACCGTGCACGGCCGTAGGCGGACGCCGGCATGCCGGCGGCGGTGGGTTGCCGGAGACGAGGGAGACGCCGAGCATTCATACCATGGTTGTCGATTAATTTCGCTGGCATCGCTCCTGATATGGTTTAAATAAATTATCATTATTTTGTAATAATTCTTCAAAGCAAAAAATCCCCGTTGCTAATGGTAATAGAGACATCGGTCCACCGAATTTGGCTGTCTAAGCAATAATAATGAGGCTACTTTCACTTTAGTGTTCTTATAACGGGTTTGTTATTTCGCAGGCGCCTGGAATTTGCGAAATCATGCAGGCGCAAAAAATTCCACTAAATTTATACTGTTTTTTTACATTTCCATTTACTAAAAAAAATGTTTTGCGATAGTGGAATTTTTTGCGCGAGGTCTGATCTATTATAGATTTATTTTGTTTTTTGTTCACTATAGATTTCTTTTGTTTTCTGTTTATTATAAATTTTATTTTGTTTTCTTTTTCACGTCAAGAGATTTTTTTGCTCGTATAATTTACGAAATCGTGCAGGCGCAAAAAATTTCACTACATTTCTATTGTTTTTCCACATTTCTATTTATTGAAAAAAATGTTTTGCGATAGTGGAATTTTTTGCGCGAGGTCTGTGTGCATGTATGCGGCATGCGCCTACGCAAATGCTAAAATTGCAGGCATCTGTCTAATAGTGCCTCCCTTCTTACAAACGTGGAAAAATTGCTAGCATTAATTTCCTGCTGCCGAATACACAAGTTTTCACGTAGAGTCATTTTTTTTTCCTGCAGAGACTTCTTTCACTTTCTTTTAGAAGAACAACCCCGATAATTCATTGCCAAAAAGGAGTGACGGCTAAATCGCCAGCCACCCAAAATAGTAAAGAAATAGGGGTCTAACAACCAGAGATTTGAGTCCACACAGGGGTCTCTGACATAGCTCCATCAACAGCACGAACAGGATGCCGGAGACACCACACTAAACCTCCAACTCTGAAGAACCGGTGAAAATGAATCTTGCCGAGGTTGTTGTCCGAGCCACTTCCAACAGCCTTGTCCTGCCGACTTGGCACAGGGTAGAAGAATGGTGGCCAAGCAGAAGGAATAAACCATTGGGGCGCATGGCCGGCCACTGCTGGCGAAAGTGACGGCAGCTACCTTCAACCGTCGGCAACGGCGCCGACCGAGAGGAACCTGCAGGAGACCAAAAGGCTACAAGAACCAGGCACCCTAGCCAGATCCGAGTAGCAGGACACGACCCTACGAACCCTAACCCTAAACTACTCGAACTCATCCTCAAACCACCGACCACCGCCCACCCCACACAGGCAGCACCCCTACAGTGGGAGCCGCAGCCCGCCACCGACGAAGGCAAGGCGACGCCCAGATCTGGTCACGAGGGAGGGGGGACGGCCGAGAGGGGAGAGAGGAGGAGTACCTGGATGGAGGAAAGGGGGAGGGAGAAGGGAAGCCGAGGTACCCTCCCTCCCGTCTCCGGCGAGGTTGCCGAAGAGGAGGAGAGAGGGGCCCGGCAATGAGGCGGCACCTTTTGTTGCCCAGGTGCCCACGAGTCGTGAGAGCGACGAGAGAGGGGCCCGGCAAACACCACCACTCCTTGTCCTTTTAGGTATTTGTAGTTACCAAACTGACTTCTTTCACTTAGGGCATGTACGATGCTAGAGAAAGTTGCTGTCTCTAAAGCGTTGCAATGTCACCTTAGACAGCTCTATACACAAATGCATATAGTGCGTTGTCTCCATAGCTGTTTGCACAATATTTAATAGTTGCATGTAGTTTAAAAACTGTGGTTATCAAGGGGCTATAGATTTTTAAAAATTAAAAGCAAACAATAAATAATCAAAAAATAAAAATAAAAATTTTAATCTTTTCAAATTTATATGACAAGTGTGGCCTAATTTTGTGCAAAAAAGGTCCGGAACCCATTTTGAAATTGGTTCGGTAATCATAGATATATACTAATTAAAATATATAGCAAAAAATGAATTAGAAAATGACATGGATGCATGCGCTCGGTAGCAAAAATAAAAATTGGGAGAAGCTCGCTGGCGCCATTGCTTAGTGAAACGTCGGCTCTCTCTTCTCTCCTTTTTTCTCTCATCCACCTCAACAAAATAGTGACATGACATCTTTTAAAGACAGTCTAAAGACAGCTGAGTTGGAGCATTGTATATGACCTTAGGATGGGAGAAGATGCTCGATAAAGCGGGATGTTCCTTATTATAACTGTCTTCACGTAATAACGACAACGAATCTATCTATATAAATCTATTCTATATAACAAAGCGCGGTCAGGCCGCCTCCTCGTTAGCCCACGCTTCCGCCTTCCGCACGCGCCACGTCGACGCCTCCGTTCCGCGCCACCACTTCCCGCCCAGGCGCGCGCTCGCTGGCCTCGCTTGCCCCGTCGCCGCGTGTCCTCCTCGCTCTGCCGCTCGCTCCCACACTACGCGTGCTGGTCTCCGCGCGCGCGCTTTTTCCCACGCAGCTGCGTTTTGCACGGCCTCGCGCGCGCGCTCGCCGCTTTTTCCTCCCGCGCCTGCACGCGTTTTCCTAGCCGTCGCGTCCGGCCGCGCTGCCGCCGCGTGTCTCTCGCCTGGTCGCCTCGCTCGCGCTCTACACTCGCTGCACGCAATCGCCATGTACGCTCGCAATAGGCTCACTCCGCTACGCCTGCACGTACGCGCATACGCACGCACGCATACGCGCATAGGCCTTTGCATGGCTCATACGTGCATACGCATATTTTTAGATATCGATTTTTTATGTCAAAAAAACATACGTACAGGATACGATTTTTAGAGACAAAAAATACACTGATTTTTTCACGCACGCATACACGCATACGTCTTTGCATACCTCCACTTACGTGCTCGCTCGCAGGTGCGCCACAGGCGCGCATATTCGGCTAGTATATAAATAATACATAACGCAGTTCTCCCGTCCCCCTCGCCCGCGCTCGACACGTGGCGCCGCGGCAGCCGTTGGATCGTCCGAGCCGAGCAGATCCAACCCGTTGGTTTCTATTTGACGTATAAAAGGTTTTCCTCCGGACGGCTTGCAGGCACGCGGCGGCTTCGGCCGATTGGCTAGCGCGTGCGAATTTCGCGTGGGAGACGCGGGTTCGATTCCCGCTGGCTCCTCCGTGCCGCGCATTTTTTCCTTCGCGCTGCCAGCGCTGCCCTCGCTCGCGTCGCATACGTGCGCTCGCTCGACCGCGTTTTTTTTTCGTCGCTCTCGGTTTTTTCCACCGCGCGCGCGTCGCTCCGCCCGCGTTTTTTTTCCTCGTGCGCGTTTGTTTCCTCGCACGCGTTTTTTTCCTCGCGCTCGCTCGCCCGCGCTTTTTCCTCGCGCCCGCGCTTTTTCCTCGCTGCTGCGTCCGCGTCCTGTGCTTGCTACGCGTTTGTTTCCGTTGGGCTTCGGCTTTCTTTTCCTGCGCTTCGTGGGCCGAGCGCATTCGATCTCCTCTCTTCGTGGCTTCGCATGCAGCAATTCGCTCGGCGCGCCAGGGGCGCGCAGCCTCAGCTAGTCTCATTTATGAGCCAGCTGCTAATCCAAAATATAATTGTTGATAGGAGCATTATTTCCTTCCTTACAGGAATATGCATGAACATCGTGTAAGAAATCCGGAATAGTTTTGGATGGCAAGTGAGAAATTATTTGCAAAGATTGTAATTAAGCTCCATGCACCGATCAGTTTATCCAAAAGTCTAATCTAGCAAGCAATGGTGGAAAATTTGCTTATTCCAGCACTTGTCACAATTTGTAATATGCATGGAAGCTAGTGTACTCTCGAGAGTACGGATTTCTCTGTACTCCCGATGAGTTTACAAAATACGATATTTTTATTGACCGATCGAAACAATTGATATTGCTCATCTCATCGTGTAAACCCGCTACGGCGATCAGAGGGGGTGAATGAGAGTCTTGAAGATTTTTCATTGGACTGGTGCTACTCGAACTCACCAACCTTCCAAAATACAAATAGCATAACAACTATGTGTACCCCCAATGTTGTATGGATGAAGCCCATGAAAATATGAGGAGAGTTTTTAGTCACAATTCTGATTGTCAAATGTCCAAACAAAAGAGAATCAATTCAAACCCTCATTTAATAAGGCACATCAAGACAAATCACTAAAACCACTTTCACAAAAGAAAAAATAGATTCTTTAGAATTTGTTCTCACTTGTAGAAGAGAGAAGGTGCGTTTCTGGTGCTACAATTTTTTTTGGAATTTTTCTACCTATTAACAAATGAGTCATGAAGCACTTCACAAAAATCCTTTCAAAACTCCATTCACAAAAAATAGGAAAATGCAAACACTACAACCTGTTATAGATCTCATGCAGATAGTTTGGCGCTTGGTTTTAACCTCACTGCACCCAAATGAAGAATCTCCATGAGTTCAAAAATTTTATGTTGATACATATGGAAGTCACGGAACTGCTCCAAGCGAAAACACTCAAAATTGATTTTTATTTTATTTTTTTCCTAAAAATCAAACACTAAATTCTGCGTGAAGAACAAGTTCAAAACAGATTTGCAACTTGATGGTAGGCCTGTTAGTGGGGCTAAACCCACCCCAATTCCAGCCCAACCCATTCTATAGTACACTATTTTCAACTCAACCCAACCCCATCCACAGTCCATAGAACTCAACCCAACCCGACCCCATGTACGATTTCCCCAACCCAACCCAACTCATCCTGCACGCATGGGTTGCACCCCATTTAAACCCATTCCGCATGTACGGGTTGTTTGTTAAAAGGGAATGCAAGCTTCCATATGATCTTTTCAAATGGGAATCCAAGCAAGTAACGTGAAACAAATATCAACGGTGAATATAAATCCCATAAGGAGATAAACTACTATTAATATCAGTTGATGCTGATATAATACTGCTATAAATCCCACAAGGGAAAAACTATTATCAAGATCAATTCACAATGCAACACAGCGGTACTAGCAGATTATACTGGCAATGTCTTAGTGCGCACATACACAAAATACATAGAGGATGCATGTTAATTGCTGAAGACAACACACATGGCTAAATCATGCCTCTTATATATTCCTACATACTTCAGCAGGTTTAAATAGCTATTTCAAAAGGTTCTTAAAATTAGAGACAATTTTCTAAGTAGTTCTTTTTAAACAACCACGCCGCCAATGCAGTCTTTTAACAATGATAGCATGAAATCACAGCAAGCAGTCCATTGCTTGAAACATGAGGGTGGTCATAAAGCTTCATCAACAAGCTGCATGGGACTTGAAGCCAAAGTCCCTAAAATGGTAACAAAACATAGTGCAATAGCTACCTGCATGGAACACTTGTTTAGAATTAAAATGTACAAAATCCAACAATTCTAAAAAAGGATAAACTCAAAAGGATTGCTACTTCAGCAAGTTTAATTAGCTAACTTCAAATGATTTCCAAATTGGAGACAATTTATATCAGAACAAAGTATTAGGATGCACATACCAGAACAAAGTATTAGGATGCAATAGGTATGGTTAGTTTGACATCTTCATAAAAAATTTCTAAAGTACAACCTCAAGAGCTCGAATCGTTATTTCATTGATGGACACAGTTGTCAAAAGAATGTAACATGTAGACAAGGACTGGCTGTAATAATGTGCTACTTCTATGCCTTCATTAGCTTCTGCAGTAACCGAAGCCTCCAACATGTTCGAGGACATGATTATAACTTGCTTGCCTACCAATACTACCAAAATTTACTAATTACAAAGGACTCAAGGCTAATTAATGTATAAAATGCAGATATTGCATTTTAAAACAGGTTTTGTAGCATTGTAAAATTTGCAGATATTGCATCATCAATAAGATCTGACCCTTGAAAAGTACTCCCTCCGCTTTTTTATGTTTGACACCTTTGACTTTTGGGCACGTCATTAACCATTCGTTTTATTAAAAATTTAATGCAAACATATAAAAAATATGTTATTCTTAATGTACTTTTATTAATAAAATAAATCATAACAACATAAATAATATTTACGTAGTTTTTTTAATAAAACGAATGGCCAAAGATGTATTCAAAAGTCAAAGTCGTCAAACAAAAAAGAACAGATGGAGTAACAAATAGATGTTACATTTAAAACAGATGTTACAAATAGATAACATTTGCAATGGTGCATTGTTGAGAATATGAAAGTCCAGACCAAAATACATGGCCACAAAGTAATATCTGTGACTTCTTGTTCCATGAATGAAAAAAGGTACCCAGGCTTCAAATTTTCCACAACCTCTTTAAGTACTATTTTTATTTCCTCTTTGTTTTACTAGTCCACATAATAACAATCAAGAGAGCATAAAATGAAAAAATAAACAACAAGAAAGATGCACAAGAGCATTCAACAAATTAAAATCATTATTTGATCTACACATTCGGTTTCATGACCCTAATCACTCTTCATTTCACCTACACAAGTCAATACTAAGTTATTAATAGAAATTTGAATTCATTAGAACATTTACATAGCAATAGCTATCATACCTTCACTATTTGGAATTATTGTTAGCCAATTTTTTGCACACACTAAAGCTTCAAGCATCTTAGGTGACAATGTGCTTCGAGTATCCCCAAGAATCCTACCACCACAACTAAAGGCTGACTCAGATGACACAGTGGTTAGCGGTATTGTAAGAAAATCTTGAGCCATCATAGATAATATGGGATATTTCTCAGCGTGTTGCTTGCACCACATCAAAATATCAAAATCCTTGTTTTTTACAAACTCTTCCTCTAAATACATGTCAAGCTCTGATTTCGGCTCACGTCTTCCTCTCCTTTGCGATCTGTATTGAGCATATTCTTACTCGAGTTTCCTCTTATCAAGAGCTAGAGAACCAAAACTACTATTAGCATCACTAGTACTAGACAAACTACTATTAGCATCACTAGTACTAGACACCGAGTGTACAGTAGTATGCCTTTTTACAATCAGCTCATATTTTTGAAAATAGTTTTTCATCCAATCTTTAGCTTGTTCCACATTGCTATCAATTTCATTTACATTTTGACACACTGTTTCATAGAAGAATTCCAAGTAATCTAGTTTCTTTGAAGGGTCCAATATAGTGGCATTGAGAAGAGTAATGTTGAAGTTATTCTCCCGGTACTTAACAAGTTTTGTGTGCATGGAATTAGCCAGTGCCTTTAATTAATATTTGATTTGCCAATTCTTTCCTGCAAAAGCATGACTGATACAAAGCACGATATGCAAGAACAGATGAGAAGTGGCTTTTCTATCAGCTGATACTGCTTTTGTAGCTTCTTCAAATGCTTTGAGAAATTAGCATATCGCCTTAACATTTGTCCGCTCTTGGTCGGTCGGTGAAGGTTCAAATTTTTCTTCATCATATCTATTAAGAACTACTCTGTACACTATAGCTTGTCCAATCATTTTGAACGTGGAGTTCCAACTATTTGGAACATCCAGTGCAAAACCAGATTTTGTTAGAAATCCGATCCTATCGACAATCATATTAAAAGACTAAATTCTTGAAGAGGAGGAATCAATATGTCTAAGCAGATGGCTTATCTTTTCAATCGCCATATGAATTTCACACATTCCATCTTGTATCGCAAGGTTTAGTATGTGCGCAGAACATTTGACATGAAACTGCTCACCAGTGAACATCAGGTCATGTTCTTGGTTCTACCTCAACAATCTGCATGTTGCATTATTGTTGCTAGCATTGTCTAGAGTTAAGAGTGAAAAGTTTGTCCTTTATACCCCACTATGTGAGACACTTGGTAATAGCTTCTTCAATGGCTAAACACGTGTGTGGATACTTTGCAGCCTTAAAAGCTATAATTTTCTTCCTAAGAGTGAAGTCATATCAATGAAATGTGCAGTAACACACATATACGCTAAGTTTTGAACTGAGATATCTGAGGTGAGGCAAATATGAGAATTAAGGTTTTGCAACTCAGCACATAAGTCTTGTTTCATTTGCTCGTATAGACTAAAGCAATCATTGCGAACTATCTGTCAACCAACAGCTTTAATGGATGGTTGCATGGACATTAGCAAATCTTTAAAGTATGGTCCTCAAAATTTTGAAATGGTATCTCCACATGGATACAATACTTAGTGATTAACTCACGGGTTCTTTGAGGATCAAACTCAAATGAACTTTGTGACGGTAGTTTTTCATGGTTGATCTAAACCTCTTCCTATCAACATCTTCAATTGACGGGCAATATTCAGCAATGTGAGTTCGAAGCCTATTTGTTCCTGATTTTGCATTGCATGTTAGCTACAATTGGCAATATTTGCACACGGCTTTGATAACACCATCCTCTACCAGTAAATTTTGCTGAAAGTATTTCCAAACTTTTGATCTCCTATTGTTATGGCTATGTGGGGTTATTGCTGAAATCTCCCTACGGTGTCTCCCTCTGATGTGTTCATGAACATACTTAAGAAAAGAAGAATCTATACAGTACATCATAATGTTGTTGCGCAAACAAAACAAATAAAGTTTAAACTACATCTTTTCATGTAAGATGCTACAGGTTGTTCAAGCAACGGTAGAAACATAGATTAAACAAACCCTTGAGCTCATAAAGGTATGAATGAGCATATTGTTTCGTTATAATGAATCAAAAGCAAAACCACTAGCTACTGCATAGCAGATTAACAGCAGGGTGTACAATTATTAGTGCATCCAACATTGCACATTGAAAATAAACAATATGTAGGTGCATGTTTGGAGGCACAAGAAAATGATATATGCCTTAAGAGTATATGACCTTGGCATAGCATGTATACCACTATAAAACAACCGACAAAAGCATTTCATGAAAATAGAAATTTCATGGTAAAATTCATTCCCCCAAGACATAAAACCGTATATTCCATTCAAATGCATCTTCATTCAATAGGTATGTTTAGTCATGCCCAAAAAACAGCTACACAACTCAATGAGGCCAAATATTAACATATAATGATTCAAAAGGTACATTCCTGCATCCTATTGTTCATGTTTCTCCTAATTTTTTTAAAAATAGAACAATGGTCGAACTTGCTAATCACAATGTCCCATATTGATCATCTAAGCTAGAGAAAAAGAAAAACAAGGCAAATCCCATGTGATTCCTATGTTTTTGTGGATTCAACAATGGGTTTTACCAAATTATAAAACAAGTTGCAGCAGAGTGGAATCACCAGAGAAACAGGGGGGCTGGAGCGATGCCGCCACGTTTGTCCTGGGGGCAGCGAAGGAACCGAGGACCCGGTGGGGAAGGGCGCAAAGGTGATGTTGGCGGATCCGAGGGCCGCCGGCTTGGGTGGGGGCGGCGAGGGTGACGAGGACCCGGCGGGGGAGGGCACGAAGGCGATAGCGATGGATCGGAGGGCAGCTCCCGAGGGCGAGGGCGGCGTCGCTGAGGTCGGCATAGGGGTGGCGAGGGAGACAAGGGTCCGGCGGGGAGAGGGCGCGGAGGCTACGGCGGCGAATCGAAGGGTCGCCGGCTGGGACGGGGACAGCGCCGCCACACCCGGCCTGGGGCTGGGGACGACAGTGGAGAATCCTAGCTGATGGCTTGATGGGGAATGGCCAAACAGGGAGAGGATTGTTGTGTGACCTCATTTGAACACGCAGGTTTCAACCCGATTCAACCCGAAAATTTACACCTCATCCCAAGCCACCCCAACTCGTTAATTCCTTGTACCTGATCCGACCCACCCCAAAAGCCAACTAAACCCATTATACCCCTATTCAAATATAACCAGTTAGAAACCCAACCCTTAAACCCTACTTCAACGTAGCCCATTCCCACCCCTACTTGATGGAGAAATCGATATCTAGTCAATCCTAGGGTACAAGAGAGATGTAAAACCATGAGCACCATCTAGACATCATGGATCTGAAGCATAAAGAAGGAGAGGAGGCAAATAAACTAGTTACAACAAAAATCAGCAAAGCAACAAGATCAAAAATATGGAATGGCAAGAATGAGCCATGAAGTTGAAGAACGGAGGTTTGATTGTATAGATACTTGGGAGATTAATTATTAAGCCGCTCTCTCGACCACAAGCACTTGTAGGTGCCACCGTCTCTATCCCACACACACTTCTCACAAATATGAAATTACTAACTCAATGGGTGAGGAGGAGGTTCTCCGCTTCCTCTCTATTTACAGCCTCAGCGGTGAAACTCCCAAATCCTAGAATTTGCCTCCACCCTTGATCCGTGGATCAACGGTGTACAACATACACTACTTAACTCACTCCCGATAAGGAATATTCGTGCCATATTCCTCCGAAAGCATCCTCGCACCTTCCTCGTCGTCAGCCCACACCTAGGCCCAGCAATCAATCCCGCTTCGCCACCTAGTGATCGACACGCAGCCTCCAGCTATCTCGGATCCTTTCCACAACAAAGCTTCTCATCCACGCCATCTTATGTGACCGTCAGGTACCAAATCTAGTCGCCCACACTTCCCCGGACGCTCGAACCTCTAGTTTGCCTGCAGGATCAATGGCATCAACCATGTACCCACCGGCACCTACATCACAGAGATGAGTCTAAACAAACCACTTACCTTCCCTTGCAAGGTTAGCTTCAGAAATGATGATCATCATCGAAAATCAAGTGCATCAAAATCATTGGAAAGCAATCGGGCACAAGAATTGCACTGACACGAGTCTATCGGACACGGCCCGGTGAAACCTTCCCCGTTTCAAATTTTACGCTCGTTTTACCAAATGCACGACCAAAGTAATTGAAAATCTCATTGTCGGTGTCTGGGAA
>SPJY01010797.1:1153989-1216245 GCA_005191435.1 Raddia distichophylla | reverse complement strand
ACAGTGCAATTTTCTCGAAAAAAAATGAACTATGTGAAAATATATATGAAATTACATTGAAAAGTCCTGTTATCTTAGCTAAAACGAATTGTGTAAATCATGAAATAGCTAAAGAACCATGCAATGATTTAAAAGATATGTCTATTGTTTTGCCCCCTGTTGCTCCTAACCTTTTGCAATACAATATGCTCGAGTCGAGGACAACTCAAATTCAAGAAAGAGGGATGATCAGGACATCACTGACGAGCTCGCTGTCACAGACGAGCTTGCTGATGGAGTAGAAAAGCGACAAGACGGCATGAATCCTCATGCCATACCATTCAAACATTCATCAATGAAAGTTCAGAAAGTTAGTTACAAGGTTCAAGAAGTCCCCGACCACCGGGCCCAAGTAGAGGGGACGTCGAATTGGCTGCCGAGTCCGGTTCGAACATCCAAAACTAGTGCACCTTCAAACAGACGTACGGATCACATACGAGGTCCAAATGAGGCAAATAAGAACTCTAAGGAAAGCTTACGAGATAATCTTTCCAATGGATCTGATTACGCCTCTAAATTCAATTCGAGTCAACAGGAATCATGAAAACAAGCTGACGGACAGAAACTTCCTGGCGTTGCGTCGCCGTATTTTTGGGCCCAAAGCCCGTGTACCCCTAGAGTTAGGGTTGAGCACGTGTGGGCACCTGTTTGGGCGCCCCTCCTCTGGCGATCATTGAGATTTCCAGTTCCTTTGCGGGGTTGGAAACCGGATCGTTTAGGTATCCGTGACAACTACCGAGTTATCCTTGTCGTTTCTCACCAGAAGATGGGGACCCCGCGTCTACGCCCATCACATTTCGGCTGGTCAACATTGCGGCATGGGATGACGGATATGTCCTCTTGCATCGGCATAGTCTTGCTATCAACGCTCTGTCGGTATAACTTTTCTATCAACGCTCTGCAATGCTTGGTTTCTGATCGACCATCAACGTAAACGGTGTTGGTTCCTCATATGGGTTAGTCCCATCATTACCATGCTTTGTGCTCTATCTCAAGCTTACCATGCAACACAGATAAGTCCTGGATATTATCCATGCACTTGGGTGCCCCTTTCTGCCTGAGTGCGAAAATTAAGTTAGTCAATGATAATGATATTGAGGATCCAAGGATCCTGGCCTTAGTTGAGCTCAAGGGGATCATGCCTCGCTTAGTGGGTGAGTCTACTGCCACTTAGGGAGACATACGCCTTGCTGGGGTATGGTTTTGCCAGTTGGAGACGGTACGAGGTACCTGTTGCCTATTTGTTCAGAGACCATGACCACCGGGATGGCTTGGATCTGCTATGTTTGGGAGCACGAGGTGCTGCTCGGATATGGAAATACCCCTGATGATTATTTGAATCGCATATATAGCACAATACGTCTTTGTTTTGTAAAATGGCTAAATACTAGGTTTTCTATTATTATGTTATTACAAAATTAGCATTAATGCAAATAAATTAACCCAGCCCCACCAAAAAGCCTATTACCATTAATTGCATTAGGTGGCGAATTGGCTCGCGAGGACGGTTGGTGTGCTCATCCTCGCCCACATTTACACTTTTTAGGTATGTGATTTTTGGTTGGTGAGGATCATGATTCTTCTCTTGGAGCAAAGGAGAACTAGGACCTGACATGCAGGATGGGTGTTAGGCGGGACTTCAGTTGCTTATCTGGTGGATTTGGGCACTGCCTCGAGACCCGACACTTCTGTTTCCGCACTTGTTAAACTCTGATAAGAATACATTTTGGCATTGTATCATTTTGCCTGACGGCTAAAGCAAACTGAACCATTTTGTACTCTGAATAATAAATGAATGCCCTGTATCGTTTTGTATGAGTTGATCTAGCTGTTGTGAATGGTATTGTGATAGGAAGATAGATCCTAGGCTAGCGCAGAAACAACCTAGGTGGTCCTCGGAATCTGGGGCCTACAAAAACACATTTTATGTGCCAAAAAAATGGAAAGACTAGCCATGTAATCCTTGAGTAATCAATCCGCAAATCTGTACTACACATGGGACAAGGCAGCCATACGTGTGATAGAGAAATCCGTAATTATATATGTTTGCATACCTTCAAGGTTAGTATCAAAAGAAAGCAACCCAGTATCCCAAAACTATTATAAGTATGCTTCTTAACGATAGAACAATTGCAACAAATAAACATATGGGCTTAAAAAATCAATAATATGAACAATAACACTTGACATTGTGCATCACAAAGTAGAACAAACAAATGAAATATTTCGTTACATCAAGTGGCAATGTGTAAATCACGTAAGTTCACTAAGAATTAAACATAGATACAAATGCATAGAACCGATAGATAACCATGCAATGGTACGTCATACATGCAGCATAGAAAAAATTTAACGACTAAGACTAAACTCCAATAGGGCAAATCCTACTTCTAGACCATACTCTCCACGAGATAAGAATACTCTCCGACAACACATGTCCTACAAAACCATACTCTCGACATTGTTGCTGCAACACATAACTCCGGCTACATGAAAAGGCATCTCGACACTGTTAGCCATGATCGATGAATGTACTGGACTACTGGGCGTTGACATCCATCATGGGCAGCTACGCATAAGCATCTCAGCGCATGCAGCGGGTTCAACAGAATTGTACTGGCTTCGTAGTACATATCGGACATTCGGACTCATACCTATACAAAAATAACAATTTTTATTTAATTTAATTTAATTTAATCTGAAATAAACAAGGCCAAAAGCTGCTACCGAAGCACGGGTGTACCGTCTGGTGACTACAAGAAGACTAGCCTATAGCAACATACCCATATGTTGTTATATGTACGTATATGTGTTGCAGTCATTTCTAGCATCACATAATGTAGGTGATGTTATAGGTGGTGTTGCTGAGCTCTACACTGAGATGTTATAGTGCCGGCATCCCCCCAATACTTGAGATGGTCGAAGGTGCCGATCACCTTTAGTCGCTCGGATCATCCCGATCATGTTCCGTATCCAGGGAGGTACCCTTTGGTGCTTGACCCCGTGGTTCGCGGTTCCAAACTAATGAAGGTGTTGATCGACGGGGGAGTGGATTATATATCCTCTTTTCCAAAGCCTTCGATGCCATGAAAATTCCTCGCCACGAACTGCAGCAGGGCTCGTCGCCGTTCCACCGGGTAATCCTCGGGATTTCGGCAATCCCACTTGGACAGATCACCCTGCCTATCACGTTTGGGACGAAAGAGAATTTTTGGACGGAGCTCTTAAGCTTCAAAGTGGCTGATTTGGAGACGGCGTATCATGCCATCTTGGGAAGGCCGGGCTTGGCCAGGTTCATGGTTGTGCCCCACCACACATACCTGGCACTAACTTTAAGTATGCGATTAAATTATGATGGAAGCACAACTATTCAAATTATCTAATTATAAATAAAGTTTTATTAGCTATTGGCCTTTATAGAGATTATTTTCTATAACAATTTCACAACTTATTGTGAGCTCACTAACTTCAAGCAATTGTCAAAAGCTAAAGTAGATTAAAATTCATCAAGCAAAAAAAATTACACTAACAATAAATAGAAGACATTTGTATAGAGGCAATAATTACATACCTCACCATCATGAACTAAGAGGCTTCAGTCCCTTGTATCATAATTCAATTTTCATATGTCCAATTTTACGATACAAACAAGAGGAACAAATGTGAAATCCAAAATGTATCAGTAGCTTGTTTTTTGTAAAAACATAATGGAAGAAACAAGAACATGGGCTCCAAACATCAAAGTATAATAACATGAATACATAAAAAATTAAAGATATAAAATGACAAGGCATGATAAATTTATAAATATATAGAAAAGGGATCAACGAACATGTCCTCGTGAGGCTACAAAAAAATAACGTGATGAATGGTGTGGCGAGCTGTAATCCAAGACATGTGTATGGTGATGAAATGCATAGAAAATAAAGATTCTGAAAATAATTATTTGCTTAATCTCATCTGACCATTCCTAAGTTGAATATTTCTACCGACTCTACACAACGTGAATATGTCATCACAATTGCATGACCATGGCATTAGCAAATAATTTTTGAACTGCATCCAAAGAACATCTCGTATAACCGTGAGTGCTCGCAATCTACTTCAAAGGTAGCACGGACATACACAGCTAATCCACCAATTATGTTTGTACTAATGTAAAATGAAAAGTTGTTCAATCACACAACTCAATTTGTATAAAGGTAGCACGAACATGCACAGCTAATCCACCAACATCCATTAGATGAACCATAATTAAATACATGATATCTCACTTCATTGACCTCACCAGTAGAAGCATATTATTAATCAACTACATAACCTAGCAAGCTTGAATACCTCATTAAGCCACTACAACTATTTAAAGTGCAAGAAATGCAATGTTTCATCTTCTTAAAATAAAAATTTACCTTAGGCCCTATTGAAGTTGTTCAATCACACAACTCAATTTGTATAATCAAAAAGTAACAAAGAAATTAAAATAAAGATTGCTAATCTAAAATGATATAGTACCTTTCTAAGACAGATTCGCTTCTTCCAAACCCATATCTTCATCGATAGTAGCAATTGAGTGGCCTGCAGGACATACTAGTGTTACAATTAACACCTTTACAAATAAACAAGAATTTTTTTCTGATGAGAACCTTATCTGGATAATGTCTCAATGCAGCTTTTCGGTACGCCTTCTTAATATCATCTTGAGAACAGGATGGTTCAACTCCCCTGAAAAAAAGGGAGAATTGCCCTCGTACCATTAAGTTGAATGAGTCTTTCCAAAATACCACCCAAAGAGTCTAGAGTTCGAAAATACCATCTCCGTTGCATCCGTTACCCCCAAAATAACACTACCATCAAACCTCCCCAGAATAAGAACCAATCTCCAGTCAAAATCCCCAACCACCAGTCAAAATCGACGGATTTTCCCCAAATTGCGTCCCCACTGACCACTCCTCCCCGAGTCCCCGTCGACAGCCATCGACCTCGCCTTCCTGTGGGCGGCTTGCGACCTCACCTCCCTGCCACTGGCCTGCGACCTCAACGGCTCGCCTACCTCGCCTCCCCGTCGGCCAGCGCGACGCCCTGACACACTGCCGCCTCGCCGGAGCACCACAGCCCCACCAGTGGGACGACCTCGACACGCCGCCTCCCCGTCGTCCGGCCTGCCGAGGAAGTAGAGCATGATGCGGTGGTGGTACCCGTCTCCGGCGCTGGAGATGACGGAGATGCTGCTGCGGTCGACGAGGATGGCGATAGAGCAAGGGAGTGAGGGACATAGCTGAGGATGTTGTTTCTAGCAGCCTAGATAGTTCCGGCAATGCCGACGAGCAGGAAGACCTCGAGGAAGGAGCAGGTGTGGGTTATTTTGTGCACGTCGCAGTGCAGGATGAGGAAATGTTATGAAATATTGTTTTTGTTTGCTGCCGTTGGTTGCTGTTAGCTGCTGTTAGTGTTTAATGGTATTTTGGAGTGGATGAGCAAATAAAAAGTGGTATTTTGGAACTCTAGTCCCTTTAGATGGTATTTTGAAAATACCCATTCATTTTAATGGCATAAGAGCAATTCTCCCTTGTATTTTTGTAAATTGGACAGGACATCCAACATTATGAAGAGGAATAGGGATATTTATTCCTATTTTGGTGATTCCGCAAAACCAAAGACCGTTGATCCTTCTCCATCCTCGGCTGCCGCTCCGGCTCCGGTGTTACGGATGAAGCTATAATTGAGCGTTTTTAAAAGATGAAGATCCGTAAAATAATATTATAAGATACAATTTCGATGTTCACCGCACTTTATATTATGTTATGTTATGTTACTGTTGTGGAACTTAGAACTAGCTATGCATTTGACTATTTGTGCCAATTCTATATTTCTACGTTAATTTGTACTATATGTGTCTATTGCCAAGTGCGCAAAAAAAAATTTATGTAAGCCGTGCATCCCTAGTTTTGAAATTCTGGATCCGCCACTGGCTCCTCAGAATCTAATCCCGGGTGTACCCGGCCTGGAAATAAATCCTGAAAAACATGTGAGAAACCAACATCGAGCCACGCTCGAACGCTGGCCGGTGAGCTGCACACCGGCAGCCTCACCACTGCGCCACGCGCAGTCCTCCAATCAGCTCTATTATTGGCACCGTGCCCTGCCATCCTTCTACCGTATGTGCTTTTTCTTCTTTTTTTTGAAGAAAGCATAAGGATTAATTTGTATCTGAAATGACCCTTCAAAAACCAAATTATATAGAAACTGGTACACGTAGGACTAAACTATAAAAATTAAAAATTAGGTAAAAATTATTGATTTGGTCCCTCAACTATCGTCGTCGAATCAAATTACTCATTGAATCAAAATACAAGTATACAACTTGGCCGGTCCTTCAAGTATATAAATCGGCTTAACCAGACCTTTGACTGGTCAACACGGTTGCTTTAGGCCTTATTCTTTTTAGCTTAGCGTAACGTATCGTTTACTATAGCAAAAACTAAGAGTATTTGGAAAAGGGTTTAAAGATTCTGAAAAATAATTAAAAATAGTTTTAAGATATTTGAGAGGACTACTAAAAGCCCTTAAAAAAATTATTACAAATTATTACACCACATAGGCTATATTAAAAAACAAATTTTGCAAAACGCTACGCTAAACTACGGTAAACTGAAAAGAACAGGATCTGAATGGTTTTAGGTGAAATGATGGTCCAAATGGCTTTAGAGAATTACATACGGCATCCATATGGCAAATGAATTAAATGTAAAATAAAATATTAATAAATTATCTACCACCTCGGTTATTTCGCAGGCACTGCGAGCGAGATTTCCGCGCAGTGGATTTTTTTTGGCATGGCAGTGAAACACGTCACTACTAATTTTTCCAGTCTAGCTATTCAAAATTAATGATCCTCCTAAGGGCATGTACAAAGGAGAGCCCAAAGGTTGTCTCTTATCACAGTTATCCAAACAAAGAGACAGTATTAAATATACCTGATACAATGGGTTGTCTCTAAGCATTGTCTCTTAATAATGAGATGCAATTAAGTTCTTACATATGCTACTTGATTAAGTGTGCACACATCCATGTTTCTTGTATATGAAACTCACATGCTATTAACCGAATTTTCATACCGTTATTCAAATAAAGAAAAAAATTATAACTTTTTAGAGAACACATATATATTCATGCTAGAAATAAAATTACAAATATAAAACAGTTTCACACTGCAAAAGGAAAAAACACACAAGATGGATAAAACACAAGATCTGTATGGATAAAACACAAGATCTGCTTCTCAGATTATAAAAAAAAATGGTTCTGTGCAGTAGGCATGCCTCTCAGGCCTCAGCTTCTGCCAAAGGGAAGCATGCTGCAGTCTGCAAGAGCTGGCCAGAAAATGGTTAGGCTTCTTGCTCTCTAATGGTTAGGCTAAGCAACAGCAGTAGCAACCAACTTGATTTAGAGAGGTAATTGCCAACAGCTACATGGTTGGATCACCAGGGCATGCATCGGATTAGATAAATATCTTAATTGATATGCTACTACTGCAAGGTAAACCAGCCAAACTAGCTAGTCGGTTAATCAATGCGCAAACTAGTACCATTAACGCCAAGATGGTTTCATTGGAAATATCCAGAGCACAGCTATGCCGGTGCCTGCTTATCTTGAGCCGGTGATGCAGGTAGGCCAGTTAAGTTGGGCTAGCCTTAAAGTGGCATGGGTTAGTACTTAGTACTACTCATCTATTCTTTAGTTGAGAACTAATTTTCATTCACCAACATAAATTAATTATTCATCTATTATTATAGAATTAAAACAAGGTTAAACAGAGACACCACATTAATTCTAAAATATTAAAAATCTACATAATTAAAGAGAAAAAGGAAGACCTGGTCAATTATTGTACGTCCGAGTTAAAACGGCTTAGATTGAAAGTTAAAATAACTAAATAAAATTATTTTAAAGTAAGTTCATATCAATTGCGAGAATAGTAAAGGAGTCTTCGTGGGACACCTCGCTTGTTAATATTAATAAGGGATTCTTTTTTAAAAAAAGTCTCTCGAAGTGAATCGTGGTAGGCATGTGCTATGTAATACATCTCAGCCATCCGATCTCTAATAAATGCCTCAACTGAATCATCGAGCTAAGATCGAGCCAGATTAAATCAATAAAACTTCTTTCACAAAGTGAATACGTTAGAGATAACAACTGGGATCCTCGGCAGTTGTACAAAGGAAGAAAACGTGTTGCCATTCACACCTTTAGACAACTGCTATGGTTCATGGTTGGGAAATCTCAACAGGTACTGTTCTTTTAAGCTGATTTAAGCACATGTTAAATCATGGTCGTTTTAGACTTGTTTTCATCAACATTAATTGTCGGACGCAAGGGCGGACGCAGACAAAGATAATAGGAGAGGCTGGCAATAAAGGGAGAATTTTTTCATACCGAAGCAATGTGTAATGCGTGACACCGTGACATCCATTATTCTTCGTGAGAAGTGATCTAAATACAAAACATAACAAATTAGTAAGGGGGTGAATAATAATTTAAAATAGTTATACACATTACAAGAGAATGTTGCATACTACTAGGTTTTTCTGAGGCAATAACGTACGACGTTCTTTCATCTGTTCGAACCATTCCATGATTTTTTTCATTAGTAATGCTTCTAAATATCTCTTTCTCGGTGTAGCACATCATCAAGTCATTGAGCCATTAATCCCCTATTTTTCTACGCAAATCTGTTTTTATAATAGTCATAACTGAAAAGACTCTCTCAACTGAAGCCGTTGCCACCGGAAGTATCAATGTTAGCTCAATGAGGCGATAAACCAATGTGTAGGATATGTTCTTTCCGGTTTAAACCATTATTTCAGCAACCTTTGGAAGATCCCTACACCCTAGAATTTCTTTACTTCTCCGAACATTATTAATAAAGCTTTCTAGTTGAGTCCTTAACAACAAAATATCACCCACCAAGAAATCTTCATCATAAATTTCAACAAGTCTCACAAGCTTATCCACATCAAAATTAGAGAATGAGTTCTTTGAATTAAGAGAAGCCATGCACAGTAATAACTCTGAACTAAGTTCACTGAACTGATGATTCATCTCTGACAAAATAGCATTTATGGCAGCAAGAAATATCTCAACTTTGTAGAAATGTGCGTTTGTTACCTTCTGTCATTTACGTGCAGATGTCCCTCTAACATTTACTTCCTTATCCATGTTTGGCACTTTAATTTTATGTTTACTACAAAATGACTTCACTCTTTCCATCAATGGCTCAAATTCATTTTCCCTCATATCCTGCAAGCGGTCTTTCACATGCAAGATCAAATTCATTGCTCCAACAATGTCTTGATCCTTCCTTCGCAAAGCACGTAACAAATCATTTGTAATACTCAACAAGCTTATCATCAAATGCATGATGAATACAAAATCAAAACTTTCCATTTTACCAATTAAACCAAAGGCTCCACAAGTACATGATGGTTTAATGGAATCTTTCTTTAAAATCTCAAGCACTTCTAGGATAGCCTCCGACATTACAAAAATGCGAAGCAAAGTTTTAAGATGTGAGCCACATCTAGTATCTCTAGGCCTAGTTAGGCTACTTTCCTGATTCAGACCTCTTCCAGTGGCAATCTCATCATTCTCTACCTTCTCTAACAACACATCATGATGCTTAGCAAGTAGAGCATCCTTTCTCAGACAAGAGGCACCCATAGTGTTAACTATTAAAGGAGCATAGTTAAAAAATTCTACAATTGCTGGAGTAGGAGTTGAAACAGTGACCATTACTAACCGCAATGCACATAAAAAGCAACTACAGTGTAACAGTGATAGTTACTAGTAAAATCCTGCATTGTTGTGGTATTGCATCATGCACGCAGCTCACAAAATATAATTTGGAGAAAATCAAGGTTTACCTGTAATTTAGTGCCAAGGAAAATTTGTCCTTTGGCTCACCCGAAAAATTAGTGCCTAGAAAAATTCGGAAAATATAATTTAGAGCAGCCTGGTCGCCCGTGGGCCGTCGCCCACGGGCCACGCGCCCACGCGGCCAACGGCCACCGCCGGGTGCCATCCGCCGTTGATGCGCACGGGGTCGGCCCGATCTTCTGGTGAGGAACGATACGTCGGTTTGGTGTACAACGAAGTACATAGATCGGCTACTAACCACGAGATCAGCAACCAAACAATCGCAACGTCACCTCGCTGAACCGATCAACCAAGTCGAAACCCGATCGATCCTTGAACCTGCTGCAACCGAGAACAAGCAAGAACAAGATGATAACTTATAAATCAACTCATGAACAGGTGAGGTTCTGTTTCTCGTCACAAGTGGTCTAGTCGACACACGCGAACACGAGGAGGGACGCACAAGGGGTCAACCAAAACACAACAAAACCTAAAAGATGACGTTCGACGGCGGAGACCATATATAGAGTGGCGACCAGCATAGGGGCGCCGTCCACCACTCTTGGGTCGACCACCACCAAAACCCTAAGATACATGGGCCATAGGCCCAAAAATAAGGTGATGCAACACCCTGAAATTGTGGCCTGTGACCTTCTTCCGTGTTTTGCCGACGCTTCTGGATGAATACAGATGTGGGCCCGGATCCATTGGAAAGCTTATCTCCAAAGCTTTCCAACGAGTGGTCGCACACCAAGATCAGAGTTCGGGAGCCCGAGTTACGCCCGTTTGGAGTCGACGGGCTGCTGGATGGCCGAACCGGATTTTCTAGTATCTTGGAATTCCATATGGGCGTTCCTTGGTGCGTGGACTTTCCTCGGGGTGCACGCTTGATGTGCTGGTCCTTTGTCTTGGGCTTGAAAGGCCGAGCTCCTGGATTTAGGCCCCTAGGTGATGACGGAGTCGTAGCGCCGAGTGTGGGCGAAGTAGACGGTGCAGTCGGAGAGGAAGTAGACGAAGTAGAGGCAGTGGTCATATCCTTCATGTTGATGTCCTCATCAGACGCCGAGGGTGGAATGTCTTGAAGAGAGCAGCAGTCATAGCCTCTTCTAACGGATCCGGCAGTGGCTCGGCTTCCATAAGATGATTGATGGATCGTGCGAAGCTCACAGAGAGGTATTTGTTGCTTACTGTCAAGCCGACAGATTCTCTCCTTTTCTATGTTTCAGACTAACTCCCTTACGGGCTGCCCGATCAGGATGCGAGAGTGATACGGGTCGGGGACATTGAAGACACGGAAATCTAGCGTGATGCTATGGTCATCTAAGGTCACCTTGACTCCTCTGAGAATTCCCTTAGCTTGTGTGATATTGCCAGGCAGCCATCTGACTCGCTATTGAGGAGGAGTAGGGGCATGATCCGAATGGATCCATGATACCACCGATTTTGACATGCAGTTAATACCTAGGCTAGGATCATAGGGAACACTTCTAAAATCTAAGCCATGCAATTCACTGAGCAAGGCTTTTCGAAAGGAAACAACGTAACTATCTCCCTCGAGTTCTCTATTTCATCGGTTATCTCTCTACTCAGAATGGTAGTAAGAGTCAGAAGATTTTCCAATTGTTCCAGGATCTCGTCATGAATCGAGACATTTGGCTTAGGCCTTTGAAATTGACGACTTTCTATTGGTAGCGTAGAAGCATTACCAAAATCGTCGACAATTTTCTCTTCGAAGGCATAAGATGTAAAGAATGGGACAATTTCATTCACCGGTTCAGGGTCTTGGACACAGGGAAACGTGTCTTCGGGAGTTTCTTTGATTCTAGAAGAATCAGATTGGAACGGAAGGTTTGACTCAGTAGGGTTGTCTAAGGTTTGGGGATTACCCGAAGGTTCAAATCTAGGTCCAAAAGTTCGTCTAAGGCGTCAATGAAAGGAGTATTGCTTTGCAATTTGTACAGGATTTTTTCCCTTCATTAACGGTCGTGTAAACAAAGGATCCTCCAGAAACTATGTTTAAGAATGTGGCACTCGTCGAGTTCAACCCCTCGGGACCCGAACTGGCCAACTAGGTAAATCGCACCCAAGCTGCACCCACGGTTTCACTCTTAGATTGACGGAAGTTCAAGACTTCCTTTCGCAATTCTACAATTTTTGTGAGATGAAAGAACACAAAGCATAATTTCTCTTGAAGAGCTTCCCAACTACCGTTAAGGTTTCCTACGGTCAATTTGAACCACGATTTGTTTGATTCCATGAAGGAGAATGGAATCAATTTCCATTTCAGCTTTGTCTAGCCATTCCTTGAATTTCAATGATCGAGCAGAGTTGATAAAATTCACGGAGAGGGCTATAAGGGTTCTCTCCTTCTGATCTAGAAAAGTATTTCTCCCGGACCATAGCTATGAGGCCTGGCCGGAACTGAAAGCAAGGTGTATGAGATGATGATGATGATGATGATGATGATGATGATGATGATGATGATGATGATGATGATGATGATGATGATGATGATGATGATGATGATGATGATGATGATGATGATGATGATGATGATGATGATGATGATGATGATGATGATGATGATGATGATGATGATGATGATGATGATGATGATGATGATGATGATGATGATGATGATGATGATGATGATGATGATGATGATGATGGAGGCTCTAAGTACGTGGCCTTAAGAGCCGAAAACTGATAGATAAACGTGTTGTCAATATGGAGGTACATGGACAAGCAAGGTTTGAAACAAGAGTAGCTACCGTTCCCCAGCAACGGCGCCAGAAAGCTTGTTGGCTATTCTTATGCACGGATATCGCAGTACTTTTTACCCCGGAGTATTCCAAAGGTATCGATTTTCCACGAAGAATGAGAAGAGTCTAGTTTCTAGTCTTGACTTGGCCGGATGGATATGGTGGAAAGTGGGGTAAGATATTTTGGGTCGAGAGGTTCTACTAAAGGTTTACACTAGCCAAGGGTACAAGGATAATCCACACACAATTGCTACTTTGTATCGGAACTCGGCCGATTCACTACCACCCGCTATCAATTAAGAACACCGAATGGTTATGATCACCTCCGATTGGGCTCGACTGGGCTGAGACTAACGGGGCGGATTCCACAAACTGTCGTGCGGATTGCAAGGTTGTCACCACCTACTACCTACCGCTCAGCCGTTAAATCAGGTGTCTACCGGGTACTGACTAGTCTATACACCACGTCTATTCCTAACAGTACTATGTACCAAGGACGTCACTCGATATGCACTCCTACTAAACCTAGCACTAATATCTATTGTGTCACCCAAGCACGAAGATTTAGCACTCAAGATCTAGCACGAGCCTAATGCCAACAGAGACAATGTATACAAAATAAACTTGCATTATAAATAAAGGATGGGACTAAGTGTTATCGATAGAAGACAAAGCAGAACTCACACCCGAGTTCAGCTCCGGAGCTCTAGTGAAGGGATGACGACACGCCGGATTCTGCTCAGCACTAACTCTCCTCTCTCACCTACTGTACTTGATAAATAGACAACGTAACGCTGCTTTGTGGTAACTACCTTCGTATAACTTCGTATAATGTATGCTATACGAAGTTATTACGGCGGTGGAAGGAGCGGCCTTGGCGGCTGGGAGAAGGGGCGGCGGCGGCGGTGGCGAGGCGAGCGGCGCTCGGCGCGCGGCGGGCGGCGGGCTGCGGCGAGGCGCGGCGCGCGGCGGGACCTGCACTGGAATGGACTGGCGGCGCGGTGGAATGGACTGGCGCGCGGAGGACCAGCTAGGGTTAATCGCCACGGTGGAGCCCACGAGTATTTACGTCGGCCGACTTGAACCGACGTAAATAGCCACGTTATTTACGTCGGCCAGACAAAACCGACGTAAATACAGTTATTTACGTCGGCCAGGCCGACGTAAATAACGTTTGCCCCACCCTTTTGCGCGCTAAGTCCTGGCACCTGTTTTTACGTCGGCCGGGCCGACGTAAATAAGTTTATCTACGTCGGCATGCCAGGGCCGACGTAAATATCCTAGTTTTTAACGTCGGTTTCCTTCTGGCCGACGTAAATAATTTTGGCGGACGTTAACTGTTCGGATTCCTGTAGTGGCAAGGTGTGCACAATTCTTTTTTAGCAAACCTATTCATTTTTGCGGCGTCAGTATATCCATTATACTCTTTTAGGACCACGAACATGATAAAAGACAGCACTATCGTCGCCTTCCCCAGCCTGAATGTCACATTCTTCTTGTGTATCTGTATACCTAAACAATACAGCTATGTCTTGTGATTAAGGGCCTTTACATCTTTAATCTTTTTCAGCAAACCTCGTCATTTCTGCGGCGTCAGTATATCCATTATACTCTTTTAGGACCACGAACATGATAAAAGACAGCACTATCGTCGCCTTCCGCAGCCTGAATGTCACATTCTTCTTGTGTATCTGTATACCTAAACAGTACAGCTATGTCTTGTGATTAAGGGCCTTTACATCTTTAATCTTATATTGACACTCCTTTAGGGAAAAAACTTTAATTACTACTCCAGGTATACAACCGTGAGTTCTGTAGCTAATAGATCAAATAACTTGATCAACATTGTTCCTCGTACATATAGGACTTCATTTTTGTAGCTCTTGTGGTTGTAAGATGAAGAAAATAGAGAAACTTCATTTTGCTAACTCAAATGTATGCTGTTTTTTCTAATTACACACAACTTTCAAACCTGTAGTCATGCATGTGCTTTTAGGTGAGTTTGGTACTCTTGGTATAACCTAGCATAAATTATATTTGTCCTTTTGCCCATAGCTGCAATTTGCTGCTCTATTGGATTATCCTGTTAATTTCCAATCAAGTATGACAATTATCCATTCTATAATGCTCTGTATCTCTGTGTCATTCATAATTGTTGCAGGTGATGTATTTACATTAGCATAGTTATTTTTGAGAGACAGACCATAGGAAGCAAATAAGAAGTTGAAATACATTAATTTTTTTTAGAGGCAGCCATGGATCCATTATCTATGAGAACTTCCTTAGGGAAAAAAACTTTAATTACCAACCGTGAGTTCTGTAGCTAATAAGATCAAATAACTTGATCAACATTGCCACGCACGGCGCCCCACAGCCCGAAGCGGCCAAGCCCCCAACCGGCCTGCTCTAGGCATCCAACTCCAACGGCTCGGTCGGCGGTTATTATGTTATACACTTATGACTTATACAAATATACAATTATACTCTTCTATTGTTCAATGTTGAATTCTCTCAAAAAAATGTTGAATGTTGAATGTTAGGAAATTGATGATAAAAATTGTGTTATACAGTGTATGATGTGATATATGTCTGCTTTAAATTCAGAACCGAGGAGGTTTTTGATTGATCCGAGCAGTTCTCAACCTCAAAATTATGTTATATAGTATGCTAATCAATATAATTTGTCTTGCAGAATTTCTTTTGCTATAATGCTATTGGATGATTGTTTGGACTTCTATATTCGGGCTTCTATGTCTGTGAGAGTGTGAGGTATTTACTTGTTTTCCTTTGTTTTCATGTGAAAATGTTCACGTCTGTATTGGATTGTGATTTTATTATCGCCATGTATTAAATTTGCTTGCTTCATGCACACATGGATTTGTTAAGATAATTAGTAGTTCATGTGTTCGTGCCCTTGCTCCCAGGCTCCCAAAAAATCATGGCTTCGCCACTGGGACTACCCTAGCGAAAAGTCCTTGGTCGGCCACTGTCGTCTTGACTTAGGCCTTGTTTGTTGTAGATTAATGTAGCGTTGCGTTTTACTGTAGCAAATTTGTGATCCCATCAAAATACGTCTTAACGAGTTCAAAAAATTATGAAATAAATATTTTACAAACTTTAAAAAGTACTGTTTAAAACCCCATAAGAATGACTACAAAACATTAAATTATTTGGCTTATACAAAAATAACAAATTTGCATTTAATTTATTTAATTTAATTTAATCTGAAACAAACAAGGCCTTAAACTCGGTCCTAGTCTTTGCCAAATCCTGGATCCGCCACTGGCCACATCTATCTCTTTTCTCCCCATGCGCCTCTCAGATCGCTGCTCTCCTCTCAGATTGCTGCTCTCGGCCTCTCCCGATCGCTCCTGTCTCCCTCTCTGTCAGAGCGTGAGCAGGCTAAGATCGCTCCTATCTCATAGCAACACGCAATGACTGAAGATAAAATCTTTCCAAAAGGTCAGAAGTCAAGTCATGATTTCTTAAGGAGCACAGAGGGAATTTGGAAGAACTCAATTGCAAAGTGTATGACCGATTACAGATAACATTATTATTAGAAATGGCTTTAGGGGGTAAAATTTAAAAGAATGCAAGTTCATGATAGCATTCACTGACCACGCCAGTAAGGAATGAACATTATATATCGTACCAAAAATTTCATTTGTCATCTTGCCGAAGACATCAACTAAATAATTCCTTTGCTCATAGTCCACTGGCTTTGGACGCAACACGCTATACACCTCGAGAAGTAAATCATTGAGAGTCGGGAGAAGGCAGGATAAGCAATGAACATTAACATTTCATTCATGGCCTCATCATGAAACATCTCATGTGCCATTAAAATAGTCAATATCATATCACATAAATTGACTATAGCCACAAAAGAATGCATATTAAGCCACCATATAAAATAATTGTCTTTTCTTCCTCGGAGTAATCTTCTTGACATGTCTTGCCTTTGTTTTTGGAGTAGATGTCTCGGATCTTCCTTGTGATCCCTCGTCTCCCGTCAACATTGCACTTTGGCTAAAAAGGTGATAATTTGATTAGCTCGATATGGATAGAACTAAAAATTGTCATGTAAGGTATTTACCTTCTAGTCATAGGCCCAGGGCTTGTAGCATCTACTGCCAACATTGCACTTTGACTAAAAAAAGATGAGTAATCAATTAACTGCACATGAATATATTTAAAACTAAGTTAGGGTATAATTATTCACCTTCGTGTCACAGGCCCAGGGCTTGTAGTTGGAGTTGCATTGTTTGATCCTTCCCATGGCACAGTATTTCTCTTGCTCCTACTTTTCCTGTAATGAGACTTATAAATATTTATACAACGAAATCTCACAAAAAATGCAAAAAAATGAAAGCAAAGAATTCCACCTTTTCTTTACGCCATTTAGAGGACAACCCGCTCCCCTATGGCCTAGCACTTCGTATCTTTTGCATCTATTCAAGCCTCCCACATTAACCTTCTTCTTTTCTTGGTAACCTTTTTCTGTGCAATCCTTCATTCTCAATTTTCTTTGTCTTCCAACACCTCTATTGGTGTTTGGTGGGTACAAAATAAACCTAAGGTCAACTCTAGGCCACTGAGACTTTCCAGTTAGTGGCTCTATTTTCCCATGATATGCTTTTCTAAATCTATCAACTGAGAAATACTCATGCACAAAATCTTCCAAATTGATATTTGCAATAGCAGTTAAGACAACCAAAGCATGTGAACATGGCTTGCCTGTGTGTTGCCACTGAAGACAAGTGCGCTAGATGCATGTGGCTGAAGATGGCGTAAACCTCTAGACTGCACATTCAACCGTTGGATGATAGCCGGGAGTATTTTATCTTGTAGCCTTGCTCCAATAGCTTTCCTCTTCCTAAAGAGCTCCATATCGACCTTTACTCTCAGCTTGTCAACTAGTGTAACAATAGGCAGATCCTTTATATCCCTTATCCAACTATTGAAGGATTCAGTAAGGTTGTTATTTATGTAGTCACATTTGATCTCTAGATTGAAATAACTCCTAAAAAAGAACAAAATGATAATAAATGTTTGTAATATAAATATATAAACATAATTAATGCAAAATAAAAGTTGACAAGAATAAAAAAACTCAACACATTCATAGCAAATTATGGTGGTCCTGAAGGTACTTGGTTACTGCAGGATTAGCTGCAAATACCTTACTAAAGTTTTTGACAAATACCTCTTTGCGATATGCTCTTGCAGCTGGCCATATGTTGTTTTCAATGTCACCATGAAATTTTTTAACGAAATTAGCCATAAGATGCTTAAAGCACTCTCTTTGCTCAGTTTGAGGAAAAACATGTTTCACCGCATTTTCCAAACCCTTACAAGCATCTGTGCACACAGCTAATACAGGAGGATTGCCTATAGCCTTTTTACTTGTTCCATAAACCATGTTCAATTTTCTGTGGTTTCAACATCAAAGAAACCAAATGCTATCGGGAACATCCAATTATGTCCATCTATAGCGGTAACCGTATCTAGTTGCGCAGACCATTTGCCATTTAGAGCGGTTGAGTCTATGCTAATGTATGGTCTACAACCACTCAAAAATCCCTCGATGCAAGGCTTAAATGCAATAAAAAATCTGTTAAAGTAAATGTTACTTTCAACAGTTTTTGTGTCAATTTCTACGATAACTCCCCGGTGACCTCAACTCAATCTCCGTCTTGTAGTTGTACAGCAGCTGAAAGCTCTCTGCCCAACTCCCATAGAGCTCACACATTGCTCTTTCTCCCTTCCATACAATGCCACATTCATTGTTCACATTATGCTCACTAGTACAATGCCCGTGCTTTGCTACGGAGCTTTAAAAAGAAGAAGGGAAAACATAAATCGTAGCAATAATGTGATCTAAATAATAATATTTATTAATCGAAATCAACAATTCCCTTCAATATTGAAAAGTGTACTAATCAAATTATCTTAATAATGCTAGACAAACTTGATAGACATTGCATTCATTATCAATCTTATCACCTGTGTGCAGGTGGCCGGGAGCCTGTGAGGAGCCTTGCGGTTTAAACCAAGATGACAGGAGTTATATCGAGAGGAGATTAAAAGTGATAGCTTTCGCAGGGATCTGGATAGGCTTTGAGGGCTTCGGCGTGTATCATGATAGGTAGGAGTTTGTTTGTGCAGGTGGCCACCGCGTCTCCATGCATGGACGTGGCCAACTAATGGAGTAATTGGTGCATGCACTTTTGTAATTAGCATCAGGTGGCGTGGCGTTTGTATGGCACGAGGCAAGGCTTGTACGGACATACTACCAGCGGTCGCAGTGAGTGTGTCTTGTTTGGCGGGCATATCGTTGCCCGGTACAGCTGGCTCATGTGTGGATATGCAACTACGGCGAAGACCCGATTAACTAGACATGTCTAACTTGCAGTTTTTATTAGTCCCGACAACATGTGACAACTGGTACATATAAAATTACCTTTTGACATCATCCAACTTGTATGTAGTAGTTTTACATATTTTCCCTTCTATAGCATAACAACTTACATAATAATCTCGATCACAAACAAAAACTGATACATTGAAAGATTGGGCACATGCAAATATCAGGGTCTTAAATAGAATTTACGATAAATCTAAAATGAAAGAGACTAATCAAAGGACCTGTAGAAGCTGAATGATTGGGCACATTTGCATTTGATTGCTTGATTGTGTTGCGACCCTCAATAGGTGCAAAGATATATGGGTCGCAGGTATGGCTCATGCCTATATATTATAATATCATAAAATTGATATAAGCATGTCAAGAATTGTAGCTGCGAAAGTGAAGACAACAGAGATTTTGAGGGAAGAGAAGATCAAAGCATTTAAGAGGACATGTAGATGTAAATCAACACCTGAGTGGGAGAACTATGTACTAATTGCATTGTAAATAGCCTGATATACATAAATGATATATTTATATTTGAATAGATTGAATGCTGTAAATCGACAACTTAGCGGAAGAAAAATATACCAATTGACTTGTAACCCGATCAGCTTAACAGTAATTGGATTTTCTGGCTCAACAGACATTTGCCTCAGGTACACCCATTTCCGTAAAAAAGGATGCAGGTGACTTGACCATGAATCCTAAGCCAAGCCTCAGCGTCTCAATAATATATTAATCTCATCATCTGAGCTCACTGCATCAAGCTCAACTATATTCTCGGAAGGATTGGTCACTTTTCTTCTCTTGCTATCTTGTTCTTGCCTGTTCATTCCCGGTTTGGTTAGCACCTTGGTGCCGCAAGACGTTGACCTACACACAAGAAAAGATTATTCAGTTTCGGAAAAAAGTCGTCTTTTTGGTCACAGCTCTAAACTATGAAAACTGATACAACAGTTTTGAGTTCTAGGGTGACATGGGAGGCACATAGGCTACACATGTGATACTTATTTTTTGGGGATTTTTTTCCATTAGATGGCACTGTCATCCGTCCTTCTCTCTTTACTTCTCCCATCTGCCACTGCTGGTTTCTTCCCTTCTCCAAGCATAGAACAACAGGGAGAAGGCATCGCTGGTCTGGTCAGTTGCCTGGTGGCAGGCCGCTGCTCAGCTCTCTCTATCATCTCCTCTTCCCCTGTCATCGTGCTGCACCAACATCTAGATTATGAAGGCATCCGACTCGGTAGAAGGTAATATGGATGCCACCCCATGCCCGTTGTCATGCCACATGAACCAAACCGGCAACCGCTATGTGTCTATCATGTCACCCAAAGCCACCTTTTTGCCGGCCCATGGATCATTTATAACTGGTTGTCATTTGAGGAACTGAGTTTACCCAATACTGGTGTGTAGGACCAAATTATGTCAGCATCCATAGTCGAGGAACAAAAGTGACTTATTTACTTTAGTTTAATATCAATGCTAGGTAGGGAAGTCAAAGAACCATTGTGAGCAAACCAGGGGCATATTCACCTGTTGTTCGAGCTGAAATTTGATTTATGTCGTTTGATGGAACCGCTTCTTAAGACATTTGATTCCATGCTAGCTGATCAATGTAGAAGAACAGTATCAATCTAAAATGTAAGGCGACCACAGCATCTTTTACCATTAAGTAGGTGTTACTTTGGTTCAACTATTACAGCTATAAAGAAAAGGGGGGATATAGTTTTGATGTACCTGTAACATGAGAAAGGAATCTTATACCCTCAGACTGGTTCTTAGTAGTTACTCTATCAGCAGTACTGCAAAAAAAGAAAAAAGAAATGACCTATTTAACATGCCAATTGTCATAATTTTATACTATTCCAAGGGCTAATGAGCTTGTAATTGACTAATCATATGCCTAGTATTCATTCATTTGAGGATCCATCCAGATCATGCAGTTAAAGGCAGAAGGACTTTATAAGAATTTCTATTCACAGAGCATATGATGACATACATGATCTCTGAAAGGTAACAAATTCTTAGTGTAATTGCTTCCCCTAAAAAGACAATTTAAAATCACATGGTGGAAGGAGCTGTGTGAAAAAAAAAGTTCTTATAGCAGCAACCAAACAGATTGTAAGAAGAGCAAGATAAGACTGAACAGATTGTATATGCAGTAGATGTAAAATAACAATATTCATATTTCACGCCACCTTCCATTCACCATGAAAGTATATTTTTCCCAGAAAAGAAAAGGAAAATGGGTGAACAAATGGAATATGCAAAGGTGGCAGCTAGGATCAAATAGAAGTTTATTGCTTTAAATACCTTAAAGCCCTTTTTAGCCCATCAATTGACATTACTTTCACTGCTTGTGATGGATTTCTTGGATTGGATCGCTCTGAGGAAGGATTGATCATGTAAATCCCATTTGATCGAAGTTTCGAAGTAAATTGGAAATTTCTGGGGGAAAAATATACATAATCAGCCATGGCCCAAAAAGGGTACCAACCTACCATAGAATTCTACGAAATAGGAGCAACAAAAGCATATTGCATATGAAACCGTTTAGGAATCATGAATTGGTTTCACACTACACTTACCCACCCTTAAGCTCCCCTCTGCCAGTAGAGTAATTCTGTGATGTTTGCTGCAAATACAAAACAAGCATAATAAACATATGACATGCCCATTCATCTCAGACTCTCAGCTGCAAAACATGGACAGTTATTATATCCTTACTGATGAATGGAATTTGCAATATGATCCTTTACGCCTGAAAAAAAGACAAAATGTAGTCAGCGCCATGCAATCAATGAAAACCACAAATGTGCATCCGTCTTGTGGTTACATGTAACACACAAGAGATGCTATAGCTTTCCAACTAAACGTAACATGTAACGTGAAATCTACGATAAGAAAAAGGTGTCCAATTATGATTTGCTTCCCTAATTGAAAAATTGAGGCCAGAAACAAACACTATCAAACAACTACATCTCAGTTCGAGGATCAATGATGCTCTCTGAAATAGGTGATCAATAACAATTTGCTTCGGTTTTTTGGAAGCTTCAGGTAAAGCAACACTATCAAACAACAATGCTGAACCCAGAATGTAACCCTCCCAGGCTCCCACCTCGACAAAGGTCTGGCAGTACCTATCAGTGTGAAATGCATATTGCACTAATGTTTATATCTCCAAAGAGATTTAGCGTGTGCAAAAATGACTCACGGTTTTTGTGCAAAGTAAGTAGTTATTGATTTTCCTTGAAAATTATTGGCAACGCAGTTGCAAGCCTACAGGTTGGATTTTTCAAATATGTTCTCCACGTCTCATCATCCCAGAAGAAGCACATACTTATTTATGGCCATGGTGCAGGCCATCCCATCCTTCCTTTTCCCTTTACAGATCCCGAATTCTGCGGACACACCCATTTTCATCATCTGCCCCACTGAAGCGACACTCAAAGAGAAGCCCTTTCCCTGCACGAACATCGCCAACATACAAGCAACTCAGCATCACTTTGGATGGAAATTATTCAAGTGATCCAGAACCAAAATGCGACTACAAGCATAGGTAAGGCACCACATTGTCCATTCGGACGTTACCGTTGAACAGCGCGAACACCGTGCCAACGGCGGCGCCGGAGTAGTGGGCGTGCGCGTCCCCGAACAGGAACACCGACTCCTCGGACTCGTTGAGCGCGCTCATCTTCCAGATGCTGTAGTCCTTGCCCTGCGCGCTCACCCGCGTCGCGCCCTTGTCCAGCACCACTCCCGCCGTCGCCCAGCATCCCGAGAAGCTGTCGCTTCCAGCCAAGTTCCTACGCAGCAGTCGACGGGTCCGTGAGTCTACCACCCGACACCAAGTAAAAGAAGCGGAGTAATCTGGAGCAAAGATCCATACTTGATGGCGGAGATGCGCACGAATCGGATGTCGGCGAAGCGGTTGGTGATCTCCAGCGGCCAGCGGCGAGAGGGTCAGGCTCCTGATGCGGAGCCCGGAGTAGGTCTCGACGATGGTCTGGGTGGATTTGGGGGGCTTGACGACGACGGCAGGGATCGAACGCGGTCGGGGGAGGAGCTCGCCAACGACCACGGCGGAGCCTTCGCCAAGCAGGGTCCCCGTTGACGGTGCTGGCAGCAGGATCGAACGCGGCGACGGTGAAGGGCAGGTGCGGAGGCGGCTTCGGGAGCGGTCGGCGTCGGGGGCACCCACGTCGGGGACCTTCGAGCGCGTGGGAGGGAGGCGATCTCGCGCAGGAGGGCGCGGTGGAGGAGAAGGGAGGGTAGGGTGCGCGGCGGAGAAGAAGGGAGGCGGACGCGGACGCGGTGGAGCAGTGCAGGGGAGGGCGCGACGGAGAAGAAGGGAGGCGGAGGCGGTGGTGAAGTGGCGGAGGTGGACGGTTTGGCGCAGCAGAGGAGCAGTGCAGGGGAGGGCGCGACGGAGAAGAAGGGAAAGTGCGCGGCAATTTCGGGCGCGGGTGGGAGATGGGATCGTGTGAGGTCAGTTGTGTGCAACTGGGCGCACAAGAGCCAGGATTTGGTCCTCGTGAGATGAAGGGCTGAGATGGTGAGTTGGCACTGCCACCACCGTCGCCGCCGTGACCGATTGATGCTTTGAAGGAGTAGAGAGTAGAGATAGAGAAGAGATAGAGATAAAGTAACTATAATAACTTCACTCATTTGGAGAAATTGCATGGAAAACCCTACCTTGCTGTCGGCTGGAGAGGGGAGGGGAGGACTCATGCCGTGCGGTGGCTGGAGGGGCCGGTCACTCATGGCCATGGCCATGCCATGCGGCGGAGGTGGCGCCGTAGTACCCGCCAAGGCATGCTGCTGCGGCGGCTTGAAGGGCGGCGGCGGCCATGGCGCCTAAGGCGGCGACGGCTGGGAGGGTGGCAGAGGGGAGGGCACCGACGGGGAGGGCGCGGCCATGGCGCCGGCGGTAGCGGCACCTCCCAGCTCTCCTGCCTGTGCGCGCTCCAGAGGAACGAAACGACGGGAGTGGCGCCTGGGAACGAGAAAATTGGATCGGACTGGAGAAAAGAGAGAGATGTGGCGATTTTTTAGAAAACCCCCTGGAGCAAAACAATCCTCAGCTGGTCTACATAGGGCAAACAAGCCAAGGCATACCAACTTTGGGCCAGACCTGGCCAACGGGCTGGCCCGGTTCGGCCCGGTTCGGTTACTATGCGAACCAGGCCAACCGGACCAATGGGCCTGGGTCTCGGCACAGGTTCGGTAATTAAATAAATATGCTACAGTGACGAACCGAGCCAAAATCGAACCGGGCCGGCCCGTCACTATACGAATCGAACCGGGCCGGCCCGACAGGCCTCGGCCTCGGCCCAAGTTCGGTTCGGTGAACCGAACCGTGCCGGCCCGGTTCAGTGAACAATGCGGGCCGGCCCAGTTCGGCCTTGTTAGCTCGGCCCGTTTGGCCACCTCTACTTTGGGTAAAAAAACCAAGGCACATCAACTTTGGGGCAAAAATCCAATTTTCTCTCATGGGAGGCGTAGAGGAGGCGAGAGTAGGAAGCGGCAGAAAGGGGAGAAGTCAAGGGAAGCCTAGATCATGTGGGGAGCTTTGACGGCAAGGAGCGGCGCAGGCCAGCGGGGAGATTGGAGGGGCGGCAAGGCGAGGTGAGGGTAGAGGCGGCGCAGCAACGGGTCAGGAAGGGGCAGCGCACAAGCGCAGCGAGGGGGAGCGGTGGGGATAGAGAGCAGGGTGGCGGCGCAATCTGCAGCGGGATAGAGAACAGTGGGGAGCGGGAGCAGCAGGTGGAGAGGGGCGGTGAGACGGCCTGACGGGCAGGATGTGTGCAAATCGGACGGCTTGGAATGGGGAAGAATGGATGGACGGGCGTGATTTTGAGTTGGTGAACCAACCGTCACCACAAGATGCTTTAAAGTAGTAGAGATAAAGATTAAGAGCAGCCTTGCAGCTTCTTTTTTTTACATGGTACGGACACACGCAACTCACACCACATGCACACCACACCCCGCACACACACACACACGTGTGTGTTGACGGTCCTTATTTGCAACATTTTGTATACTTTTGACCGTCAGCATATCTATAAAATAAAGGAATTCAAGCTACATTTAGCCTACCATTAATGAGTTCCACAAGTTTGGGTGTAGTCTCATGTTTTACAGGCATGCGCCCAAAATACGCAAGGAATGACGGTTTATCGAGCGTACGCAAATCGGGCAAAATATTGTATTCAAACTAAACATTTTTTGGAGAAGTTTTCAAATGCCAAATTGGACTACACCATGATGAAGGGCTCGTCGAGATGATCAAAACACATATATTATTTGCTATATTTGGAGTCTGGATGGGAGAGATATGAATTTTGGAAGACGCGAGCTAGACTGGAACCTGGCCAGCCGACCGAGACCGGTCGGCCGACCGAGACTAGGTTGGCTGGCCCTTTTTTTGGCGCATTGGATTCTCCTTTGGCCTAGATGCAGCGCAATGATCAAGGAATACTTGGAAGTCGGTCATAGCACCAGAAACCGACTTCAAACGTCGGTTTTGGATGCCACATGGAAGGAAGAGAGAAGGTGGAGGGGAATATTCCTTGGACTTTCCTTGGATGCTACTCCACTTTCTTGCAAGGTGACAAGTGTCCCGCCATGTGTCAGCTCCTATTCATCCCATGACACAATAAATAGAGGAGCATTCCTTCATTCCAAGCCACGGAGAACTGCGGGAAAGAAGAAAGCAGTGTTACGCTATCCAAATAGAAATGTAGCAGTACGGAGAGAGGAGAGCTGAGTGCTGGGGAGACACCGGAGGTGTCAGATCTCTTCCACCTTGTGCTCCGGAGCCGACTCGGGTGCGAATACAGCTTCGCTCTATTGTTTGGTAACACTTAGCCCTATCCTTCATTTTATAAAAGCAAAGTTATTTCATACATAGTGTTTCTCTGTTGGTATTTGGCTTGTGCTAGATCATTGTGCTAAATCTCTGTGCTTAGCTGTCACATTAGTTATTAGTGCTAGGTTTAGTGGGAGTACATATCGAGTGACGACTTGGTGCATAGTGGTGCTAGGTATAGACGTGGTGTCTAGACTAGTTACTACTCGGTAGACACCTGATTCAACGGTTGAGCGGTAGGTAGTAGGTGGTGACAGACCTACTATCCGCGTGGCAGTTTGTGTAATCCGCCCCATTAGTCTCAGCCCAGTCAAGCCCAATTGGGTGATCATAACCATCCGGTGTTCTTAACTGCTAGCGCGTGGTAGTGAATCGGTCGAGCTCCGATACAAAGTAGCTTCTGTGTTAAGTAATTTTGTACCTTGGCTTAGTGAACCGCTCGATAAGACCTCTCAACCCAAAATATCTTACCCCACTTTCGTCGTCACCACATTTATCCATCTGGTCAAGCTAGATTCAAAAATAGACACTTCTCGTTCTTCATGGAAAATCGATACCCTCGAATACTCCTGGGTGAAAGCTACTATGATATCGGTGCGTTTGCGGATTATATCTGTTAGGCATAAGAATGCCAACAAGCTTTTTGGCGCCGTTGTCGGGGAACGGTAGCTGTTCTAGTTTCGAATCCTGCTTGTCCGTGTACCTCCACATATACCACATGGGCACCACTCCTATTTATCAGTTCTCGGCTCTGAAGAGCAAGTCCCTGGAGCCTCCACCATCTTCATACCCTATCGACACACTTGGCTATGAATTCCTTCCTGGTATCATAGCCATGATTCGGAAAATACCATTTGCCGAGATCAAGGATGAAAATCCATACCACCACCTACGAGATTTTGAGCAAATCTGTTCCACCATTTCTATTTCGGGCATGTCCCACGAGACCCTGAAATGGAAGCTCTTCCCATTCTCTTGAACGGGATCAGCCAAAGAGTGGTATTAACTTTACGTAGGCGGTGTAGGAGGAAGTTGGGTAGCTCTGAGGGATAAATTCTGTTTTGCCTTCTTCCCCTCTCTAAAATTTTCAATCTCCGAGTCAAAGTTTTTACCTTCCGACAAGGAGAGAGAGAATCTTTGAGAGCTGTTGAGGTTCGTTTTACCGACCTTGTCCTCTCAGGCCCCGATCTAGCCATACCGGAACCCATGCTCATGCAACACTTTTTTATGGGTCTTAACCCTAAGAGTGTTCAATTCCTTGATGTGGCCTCCGGAGGAGGCTTTATCTGCATGACCGTGAAGGAGAGGAAGGAAATTCTCGATAAAATCCTTGATATCCCTTTCGCGGGTCTATGTGAGGAATCACATGGGTCCATAAAAGGCATTCGAGCCCCTTCCCAGGCCACATCATCCTAAACCCCTGATCCCCCGTGCCAACCTGAAATAAGGATTCCTGAACCATCATACTCCGCAAACCCGAAGCTTTCCATGAAGATTCCAATCCCATATAAACCTCCAAACATTTGGGTCTTCAATCCTCGGACCACAGTCCTTGGTGCGCTCCAACTCAAGTCTCCAATGGAAAATCTCATGACGGCTTTTGGTCCCGTTCTCAAGAACTTTGGGATTCGGGACTCCATGAGGGTAATCCTACCACCATCTTTCAATCTTTTGAACCCCTCATGGAGGAGCCCCTCCTCTCTGGCCATGGCGAACCTGATCAAAATTTAGGACATTTATGGCCTGAAGACCGTTGTGTCGAAGAGAAGGATGTGGGGCAAGATCAGGATGATTTGCATTCCCCTGTTCTAGAGCCTGAGATTCTTCCTACCGTAGTTAAGGATGAGGAGGATCTTATGCTCTCATCGCTCGACCGGACAAGCTAGTTCATGAGTCATTTCCCAACTTGTTCTCTGATCCAGTCGGGGAGAAAGAAGAGGGTGAACTTGATGGTCCCATCTCCTAGAGTGTCAAGAAAATTTCCGAATCTGCTCCCAACTGGTTCTTTGATCCCGTTAAGGAGAAAGAGGCGTACATCAAATGGTTATTTGGTCTGAACTGGCACCTTGATCTTGTTCGATAGGAGGAAATTCCTCATCTCGATTCAGGCAATTCTAAATACACTCATATCAAGAAAAGGAGTGCCGATGAGGGTTGGGACAATTTTAAGGGAGTAGAAGTACCCGTAGAACGTCGTACACAAATATATGAAGTTAAGTGCATTTGGTATATGGACGTTCCTAGGAAGCCAAACCTAGAGCCTGGTAAAGAAGGTTTTGTCAATGAGAATGGAAATTTCATCCTTGAAGAACCCCAAGACCCATTTCCACCAGACATACCTTTCAATTTTGTGAGTGCTATCTTTTATGGGACCTTCAATTATCTCATGCTCCTAGGGCAAAATCCTTTCCAAACGATGGATGTAGATGCGTTTGTGTATGATAAATATTGCAAATCTCGTAGTCTTGTTTGGCACAAATCTTGCAGCTAGAAGAACGGACTGAACAGAAGAAAGATGATGGTGGGAGCTACATCATCACACTAGCTGCAACATGAAGAGCTTCTAGGGTCAAGCTTTTGACCTCGAACATCGAAAGGTAAGTAACATGGACCCCACTCTTTTTATTTACCTCGTTTCATTCAATAACCTAGAAATTCTATGAACCAAAACAAAAAATAATAAAATAAAAATAACCAAAAATATTTCTTACTTTCTTTAAATAAAAGTGTTACCTAAATTCGAAGCATGTGCTAAACTGTTGCACAGGTCGGTGTACAAGTACGCCCACCGGCATTGTTTTTGCCCACTCTCCTCTATGTTTTAATTTAAGATCTCTCTAGTGTTATGCCCCCGATTTCATGTGACTTAATTACACACACTCAAGAAATAAATTGAGCACAACTTTATCTCTCACATGTCAGCTTGCATAAATTTTTTCCTTGATTAGTACTCAATTCTTGTGGGATCAAACTTCAATTAGGAAAGATCCTGTCTGAGTTGTTGACATTTGTGATATAGCAGGATAGAGGTATTTGCCCCTTTCCTTGATTTAGTTCAACTCGCAAGATTTTGGTTTTGAACTAAAATAAAAACCCTAGCTCTGAATATTCCTTAGTGATTTAATACCTAGTAGAGCCTAGGCGTTCAACTTAATTAAAATTTTGCTATCACTGTTTGTGTTGAGTTTTGTCAAAACTTGAGTCCTTAAGAAGTAGTGCTCTTTAATACCGATCATTCTCCTTTTGTGTACCCTTTTGATTTCTAGACTTTCCATGTCTGGTTATGTTGAACTCCACATCGGATTCAAGTATCCACCTTCACCAGGCATTCCACCCAAATCCAAAGCCTATTTCTATCCATTCGCGTACCTTTTGAACCTATCTACCAAATGGTCCATCAAAAAGAACTCTATTTCATTCTAGTCCCTTGAAAAAGAGAAAAGCGACATGAAGCTATCATAAAATTTATTTAAAAAAGAAAAAATAAAAAAAGAAGACAAAGGGAAAAGAGTAGCTCCATGATCTCAAAGGATTTCAAAATTTCGAAAGAGGGATTCATTCAAATAAGGAGTTCAAATAAAAGATCATTTGTCCCAAACACAAGATCCGATATGTGGACTCAGTAGTACTACATATCCTTCCACTTGTGTTTAATTCTATTCCTTTGGCGTGAGTCCATTCTCTCCCTCACCCCTGAACATTCATTCTCTTAATGATCAGAATTTGGAGCAGCACATCTACATTAGGATTAAGTTTTGACTCAACAATATACACAGCTTTAGACGACTAGCAACATTTGTTCCTACCTTGAGCTCCACATAAGCCTTAGTTTATAGGGAGAAGTTGGCCACAGGCCTTGGTAAGAAACCACCCTTGAGCGACTCGAGAGTATGGGAATCCTTTTGAAAAACTTCAAAACTCCGAGTATGACTGAGGATAGGAAGGGAAATTATTGTGCCTTAATCAAGTTATTCCATCTGTCAACTCCTAAAGGTAAGGTCTTTAGCCACTTTAAAATCTCACAAGTATGAGGAACGATTCGGAATAACTTTTATGCTAGCTATATATTTAATAAGTTGTGCGAAGAAGTCCACCTTAATCATTGCTTAATTCCTTGTCCATATTTAAAATACTTTACTCGGGACGAGCAAAAAACTAGTGTTGGGTGTGTTTACGGTCCTTATTTGTAACATTTTGCATACTTTGACCATCAACATATTTACAAAATAAAGGAATTCAAGCTACATTTAGCCTAACACTAATGAGTTCTACAAGTTTTGGTGGTGTCAAATGTTTTGAAGGCATGCGCCCAAAATACGCAAGGAATGACGATTTATCGGGCGTACGCAAATCCGGCAAAAGATGGTATTTAAATTAAAAATTTTTGGATAAGACTTCAAATGGCAAATTGGATTGCACCATGATGAAGGGCTCGTCGTGACGATCGAAACACATATATTATTTGCTATATTTGGAGTCCGGATGAGAGATATATGAATTTCGAAAGACGCGAGCCAGACTGGAAACTTGCCGGCTGACCCAGACCGGTCTGGGTCAGCCGACTGAGACTAGGTCGGCCGGCCCATTTTTTGGCGCAAAGATCAAGGAATACTTGGAAGTCGGTCATAGCACCAGAAACTGACTTCAAACGTCAGTTTTGGATGCCACATGGAAGAGAGAAGATGGAGGGGAATAGTCCTTGGACCTTCCTTGGATGCTACTCCACTTCCTTGCAAGGTGACAAGTGTCCCGCCGTGTGTCAGCTCCTATCCATCCCATGGAACTATAAATAGAGGAGCATTCCTTTATTCCAAGCCACGGAGAAGTGCGGGAAAGAAGAAAGCAGCGTTACGCTGTCCAAATAGAAATATAGAAGTAGGGAGAGAGGAGAACTGAGTGCTGGGGAGATACCGAAGGTGTCGACTCTCTTCCACCTTGTGCTCCAAAGCCGACTCGGGTGCGAATACAGCTTTGCTCTATTGTTCAGTAACACTTAGTCCTATCCTTCATTTTATAAAGCAATGTTATTTCATACATAGTGCGTAGTGCTGCTAGGTATAGACGTGGTGTCTAGACTAGTTAGTACCCGGTAGACACCTGATTCAATGGTTGAGCGGTAGGGAGTCCGCCCGTTAGTCTCAGCCCAGTTGAGCCCAATCGTGGGTGATCAGAACCATCCGGTGTTCTTAGAACCAAGCCGGTCAAGGAGTGGACAGTGGATGTATCCTTGGATCCTTGTTCTACCACATAGTTGGTGTTGGTGTGGGTGTCTAGCTGTGGAAAGTAAGTATATGGCGGTGTTGGTGTGGGTGTCTAGCTGTGGAAAGTAAGTATATGGCGCTCGGGTAAGCTCCCGATGCTCACTACGAAGATAGCACATGGCAACACATCGGGTGGTAGTGAATCGGTCGAACTCCGATACAGAGTAGCTTCTGTGTTAAGTGGGTAAGCTCCCGATGCTCACTACGAAGATAGCACATGGCAACACGTCGGGTGGTAGTGAATCGGTCGAACTCCGATACAGAGTAGCTTCTGTGTTAAGTAATTTTGTACCTTGGAACTAGATTCCAAACTAGACACTTCTCGTTCTTCGTGGGAAATCAATACTCTGAAATACTACTGGGTAAAAGCTAATGCGATATCCATTAGACATAAGAATCGTCAACAAAGTGCGCATCCAGTGCACACACAAAACCAGGTCAGAGACCAAAATCCCACTGAACATGCACGCGTGTGTTTCCCGGGATTTAATCCGGGTGTACGAAGTCCCGAGATTAAGGGCCTGTTTGGTTCAAGCCTATGGCTGCCACGCCTAAGGTTAGATACATGCCACACATGTGGCTTGACTAACATGGTTATGTTTAGATGTTGTTTGGTTTATAGCCACAACTAACATTAGGCTAGGCAAAAAACTTGTGGTAGTGTTTGGTTGCTCAAAGAAAAATGAACTAATCGAGCCAATGCATTTCATCGAGCATGTACAAGGCATGAATTTACCACACAGAGCAACATCAGGCAATACAAATCCATCGAACAATAAAACGATCAAGATTCAAGTCCGAGCATTACTCCAAAATTTGCATTGAACCAGCTACAAATTGTAGCAATAATTCAGATGCTAATACAAGCAAATTAATTATGCCGAATAAGCATTTCCTCGAGCATGTGAAGGGCAAAACTGAGCAATGGGAAAACAGAATAGAATGAGGACGTTAATCGCATCCATGCCAAATAATTTCACGGAAACAAGCAAAGCAATATAGCAATTTGAAGCGGCATGCTTTGCATGATGAACTAGCTAGCTCAATAAATCACCTTCATCAGTAGTAACAGCAAGGCGCGACCAGTTTCTCCAATAGAGCAGCGGCATGCATGCGCGTGTTTGCTCCGCGAGGAAGAAGAACGACGCCACCCTTTTCGTCGCTTCCGGCCGACGACGGCCTTCACCCGCGCCATGGAAGCCCCGTCGTCGCCGCCGCCGCACGGAAGCCCAGGCGCCGTCGCGGAAGCCCCGTCCCAGCCATCGCCGTGGAAGCCCGGTCGCCGCCGCCGCCGCGAAAGCCCCGTCCCCGCTGTCATCGCAGAAGCTCGGTCGCCACCGCTGCCTCCACGGAATCCCCATTCCCGCGGTCGAGAGCGAGAGAAATGTGTGGCGTGGTCAGCTATGGCAGGTGTGGCGGTGTTTTTCACCGCCACACTTGCGGCGAAAAATTGCGTGGCGAGTGCTGCCGATGGCTGCTAACTTCTGTGGCGTGACTAACCGTAGTATACGAACCAAACGCTGGCCTAACGCGTGATGGCATGCCTAAACTTAGTTGTGGCATTGTTAGGCTCTCAACCAAACAGGCCCTAAATCCCGGAAAACACGGCGAGAAACCGATGCCGAGCCAGCGGCTCGAAGACCGGCCGTCGAGGCGCACACCAGCGCCCACACCACTGCGCTAGGCGCAGTTCTCCTTGCAGCTTCCTTCTACTGTGAGTAGATACGGGAGTAATTAACGACACGAATCTCGGAACCAGATGAAAGGTGGATAGCTCATCAGGAATATCAGGCCTACGCGGGGAATGTTTTTCGTGGGTTGGAACCGTTGGGTTTGAGCGGATTGGCTGGGTTTGAAAGCTACGAGGTGTTTGGTTCAAGATTTTGTAATGTCATCAAATCGCAATGGGAACAGATCCCTTTATTTTCTGTTTGGTTTGATCCATGATGTAACCAAATCCCCTATAATGGATTACCGTCCAATACAAATCTGATACCGCTCCAAAACGTGGGTAATCAGATCTCGTTATTCCATACTCGTCCTCCTCCCATCACATCGCTTCTGGAAGAGGCAGATCTGATGAATTCACGATTGTTGGCGGCGGCGGAGGCGGCTGTTGGCGGTTGTTATGATCCAAATCATTGCGCCAACATTCTGATAAATTGGGGAAACCAAGGTTTCTTGCTTTAAATTTGTTTAAACTAATAAGAGTAAATTACACTGTTGCCCCCAAAAGTTGAACGAAAATCTCACTTAGCCCCTTAAACTTTATTTTGTCCGCTGCGGCCCCTAGAAGTTGTTTCCGTATGCCACAAAGCCCCGGAAAGTTGGGTTTTGTTGCACCACAACCCCCGGAAGTTGGCTTTGGGTGCTGAAAAAATTAGCCTGCGTGACATCCGGAAACAACTTCTAGGGGCCGCAGCGGACAAAATAAAGTTTAAGGGGCTAAGTGAGATTTGCTACCAACTTTAAGGGGCAACAGTGTAATTTACTCAACTAATAAAGTTTCACAAGTTTTGGTGAGTATTTGTTTTCAGGAATAAAATAAAAAAAACCAGAGCTGAACCGGGCAAAAGAGCTAGTCCGCCGACCTAGGGCAAGTCGGCCGACCCAACCTTGTCGCCAAACGAGCTGTGTTTTCTCTGGTGATTCAAGAAGCGCACAAAGATGCAATCCAAGCCATCCACATACGTCCACATACGTCCAAGAAGCGCACAAAGATGCAATCCGAGCCAATCCAAGCCCTGTTATCCGAGTGGTATTAGCTCTTGTGTAATCAACTGATGAGGACATAACAAGGATAGACATGGACACGTTGCGTCTCGCTTCTTCCACTACAACATTGTCAATGTCGTCGGCATCCACACCATGTCGACATGCTGAGACGTCACGACAACATGCTGACGAGGAAGGTCAAGTGAGATTTAATCCTTGGCCAAGCCTTTCATGACATCAAAGAAGGACCGATGTGCCATGAACATGATCTAAGAACCTCTTTCACGTTCAAGCAAGCCCAACTCTCCCAGAGGCCCGGTTCAGCCATCAGCGAACAACCTAACATTAAACGGACGCTCCGGCCACATACGATGTCCAAATGAGGCAAATGATCCCATTCTCGAAAGGTTAGGAGATAACCTTTCCGATGGATCTAGGCCCACAACTAAATTTGGCCTAGAGCGATAGGAATTCATAGAACAAGTCATGGGACACAATCTGTTGGGTGCTGCGTCATCTTCTTTGGACCGTGCGCCTTGTAATTTGAGGGAGGGGCCCAGGCCCAGGTTGAGGACGTGGGGGCAAACCCTAGAACATCCTCCACCTTGGCCGCCGCCCCTTTGACCGTCCTCCCCCTCCCTCCACCATAAAAACTAGCCGCCGTCCTCAGATTTGCTTAGGTTTGGTTTTGTGTTGGTAGACCCGTGTGCGTCCCCCTCGAATTTGCATGTGTCGGCTAGACCACCCGAATCGAGTTATCGAATGTCAATTTATCCAAGTGTTTCATCCATATTTGTAATTTCAGATTGTGATTACCTGTTTCTTGCTTGTTCTTCGATCGCTTGCAGGAATCAACCTTCGTGGTCAGGTCAATCGCCTTCTTGGCGTGGTTGATAACTAGCAGGTTTGGTGGTTTAGCGATTGCCGGGCTGGATCATCAAGGTCACCTCTCTGACCAGATCGGAATTACCCCCGTGCGTCTCACTAGAAGATCAGGCCGCCCCGTCCCCCATCATCAACCGTGTTAGGAATTGGACAAGTAGAGCCCAATCGGGGGTGACCATAATCACGGAGTTCTTAACTGATAGCGGGTGATAGTTAATCGGCCGAGCTCTAAGAGTTCTTAAATAATTCTACCATTCGTATTTGCTGGCTCAAAATTAATTAAGTTGATTGAACTTATCATAGAAACATTATACTCATCCCGTTGTCCTGCCAACTAGCTAATTCTACTTGCCTATCTTATAAACTCCTGTGTGTCACTATTTATCTTATAATATTATTATCCATACCTCCCGCTATTTAGCTGGCTGGTATCTTAACTAGTAGAGATATACGTCACAACGATAGTGTTATTCTTTACCCTCGTTCCCTGAGGATAAATACGATACATTGGAATACTCCCGTGTGTAAACTACCGTGATATCCGTCTGCTTGCGGATTAATTCAATAGTGCGTAAGAATCGCCAACAAGTTCTCTGACGTCATTGCCGGGTAACGTAGCGGTTAAAGATATCCTATTTAGGCATCTCTACTAATTAATATACCAGCTAAGTTTAGCAGGCTTACCCTGCTCTGTCTTTGTTTTGTGGAGCTAGCAGAGCAATGCATGATCGGATTTGACCTTCCGGAAAACTTCCATCAAAATCTAGAGTCACTCATACGAAGAACTCGACCCCGAGTCGTACCTCCGCAATCCGAATCTCTGACCTTCCACTGCAAAAACAAAAACCCTTTTCTCTTTGCCGAACCACCACCATCATCATCCACGATGGCCGTTGAGAAAACCATCCTTGAATTCTCATCCCGGTCTAGCACTAACGTCCCTACTGGACCAACCACCAATGTAGGAGACGGAGGCTTCGAGTTGAAGCCGGCTCTTGTCAACATTGTTCAGGCTAGCCTATTCTGTGGCAAGCAAACGGAGGATGCCAATGCCCATCTCCAACATTTCCTGAAGATATGTAGCACCTTTACTATCAAGGGTGCACCCCTTGATGCTGTCAGGCTGCGCCTTTTTCCATTCTCATTGGTGGGGAAGGAAAAACCATGGTTCTATGCTAATAAGGATGCAGTTTCCACTTGTGAAAAGTGCTCGAATGCCTTCCTCGCCAAGTACTTCCCGTTGGGCAAAACGAATGACCTCCGGAACAAAATCTCTAGTTTTCAACAAAGCACCGATGAGTCCATTTTAGACGCCTAGGAGCAACTCCCAGAGTATATACTGGCCTGCCCATCACGGGATGCAGGACTGGTTTATTATTCAGAGTTTCTACCATGGGCTCAACCGCACGGCCTAAGAACACCTTGATGCTGCCTCTGGCGGGGCTTTCTTCTCACTCAGCTTGAGTGATGCATGGACTGTCATTGAAAAGATGGTCTCGAGCTAAGGTTGGAGCAAAGAACGTCTTCAGCTGCGCACACGGGGAGTCAACCAAACTAAAAACATGGACATATATACTCGCGGCTGTTGGCGATTCTTATGCCTATTAGAGTTTTAATCCGCAAGCGCACGGATATCGCAGTAGCTTTCACCCAGGAGTATTCCTAAGGTATCGATTTCCCACGAGGAACGAGAAGTTTCTATTTTCTACACTTATTCACCCAGATGGATATGATTATGGTGGGTTGGAATCAACAAATAGATAAATGTATTTCGGATCAAGAGGCTCTTCGGACACTAGTCATAAAGGTTCAAGTTCTATTCGTATTTAATTTGCTACTCTGAATCGGAGCTCAGGTACTCACTACCACCCGCTATCCTGAATTGCAATCCCGAATGGTTATGATCGTTCTGATTTGGCTCAACTGGTCTGCAACTAACGGGGCGGATTTCACAAGGTCTAAGCCGGATAATAGGGCTGTCACCACCTATTACCTACCACACGTCCGTTGAAGCAGGTGCCTACCGGCTACTAACTAGTCCAGACACCACGTCTGTACCTAGTAGTAATACGTACCAAGGACGTCACTTCAGTACGCACCCCTACTACCTCTTATACTAATCTCTAGGTGAACAATTAAGCACAAAGATCTTAGCACTCAAGAATAGTACGAGCCTAGTACCAACAGAGACAAAATAAATAGACTGAACTTGATAATTAAATAAGGCAAGACTGAGTGTTACCGACAGAAGACGGAAGCAGAACCCGCATCCGAGTCTAGCTCCGGAGCTCTAGTGAGGGATACCGACACTCCGGCTCCTCCCCTACACTAACTCTCCTCTCTCTCCTACTCTACTTGAGAGTAGCACAACACTACTTCACTCTCACTTGTGTTGCTCTTTGTTGTTCATCTTCAAATGAAGGAGATCACCTCCTTTTATAGTCCACCGTGACCAATGGGGTGTTGACACGACTAGGGACAGGTGTCACAAGCTCCCTGCCGAATGGGGGATCCAATGGAGCCAACAGGTGGGTCGGCCGACCTGCCTTCGGTTGATCCCGGCCCTCCAATTTGACTAGGATACCTCTTGTGCGGTGTAGATCTTCTCCCAGAGTCGGTTTGGCAGTTGGAGACTGGTAGCATTGGGTTCCTTTAGAATCCTATGCTTAACTTGAGGATTACTCCTCTTTCTGGATGAAACCGACTGAAATCGACGGCATGGATGTGCTCTAGGATCCCTTGTAGAAGTCCCGGTGCAACCCTGACCTGACTGGGCGAGGGAGTTAGGTCGGCCAGCCTAGGGTGGGTCGGCCGACCCACTCTTTTGCCCGGTTCGGTCCCAATTTCGCTCAGTGGGTCCCTGCATGCACATTCTCACCAAAACTAGTGGAACTTTGTAAATTTGCACAATTTTAGTTCCGGTTCTGTTTATTTCACCAAATGTTGACGGTCGGAATCATGTTAATTATTATCAAAATTGACCATCAACAGCGGCCAAGATGGACCTTTTGACGAAGAAACTAGAATCACCATCACCGCAGATGATCCAGTCTCTCGAGTCTCGCATGACTGGCGAGGTTTGTGGGAGTCTTGGACACTCGGGTGACAACTGCACCGATACCCAACCCGAGGATGCCAACTTCATTAACAACGGATTTCGTCCACAATAATCAAACTTCACTCCGGGATGGAACTCCAAACCCAACTTCTACGGCAATCGTCAACAGGGAGGTAACATCGGCAAATTTAACCGTAATCAATCATCTCTAGATGACTTTATGTCAGTCCAAAATAAGGTGAATGAAAGCATTAGTAGGAAATTTCTTGCTAATGACAAGATTTTGGAAAGCATAGATTCAAAACTAGAGGGATTTTCAACTGCCATGCAAAATCAAATGAGCTTTAATAAAATGGTAGAAACTCAAATAGCTCAATTAGCTGCTTAAATTTCTACATCTACTCTAGGTAAGTTGCCAGGACAACCGAAACCTCACCAGAAGGAGAATGTTAGTGCTGTTGCGACAAGATCGGGAAAGGCCACCCGAGATCCGTCGTATCCTAACCATGCACGAAAGCAGGATGATACCCCCGATGAGATTGATGAGGAGAACAAGGAGTTTGATGAGGCACCTCATTAAGAGCCACCAAAAACTATGGGAGAAAATTCAGGGACTAAAGTTAGTCCGACTGAATTTACGAATACACCAGTTCTGCCATTCACGTGCCGTCAACGCATGCTTGCTATGGACGTACAGTTTGAGAAGTTTGTCGAGGTAATCAATCAATTATATGTCAACATTTCATTTCTAGATGCGATGCAGGTGCCTACATACGCGAGGTACTTGAAGGACATCTTATTAAATTGACCAAGGAATGCAGTGCGACGATCTTGAACTCTCTCCCCAAGAAAAAGAAGGATCCTGGTTATCCGACCATCTCGTGCTCCATTGGTGCACAACACTTTGATCATGCTCAGTGCGACTAAGGAGCAAGCGTCAGTATCATGCCAAAGGTAATTTATGAGAAATTAAATCATTCTACCTTGTTCCCAACTACCATGACCTTGTAGCTTGTGGACCAATCGGCCCGCCACCTCATTGGAATTGTTGAGGATCTACTGGTAGAAATCCGTAATTTTCTGGTGTCCGTGGACTTTGTGGTTTTGGATATGAAGATGGACACCAAGACGCCTCTCATTCTTGGGAGACCATTCTTGAGCATGGCGAATGCTACGATTGATGTTGGTGCTGGAGAAATGCAACTCAATATCAACGGCAGAGGTAAAATCTTCAACTTCAAACCAAGGGTTGAACAATGCTCACATGCAAGCGTTTATTATGGTAAAAATCTTAAACCTGTGCTGAAACGAGAGGAGGCTATACCAAAAACTCAAGTGGATAGTCTCATTGCTTTGATGAAAAACACTCTCCAATTGCTATCCGAACCTAGCCGGCAACCAAATTGGAGAAAAAATTCAAACAAAAAGAAGCATCAAGAAAAGGAGCGGAAGCAACCTGCGGTAAAAAATTTGAACCCGCAAATGAAGGTCGACACCATCCAAAGAACTTCGACCATACAAGTATGGCGTAAAAAGGAAGTACAACCAGCCGTGACTTCAACTCCGATCGCAGAAAATTCTAAGGAAAATTGAGGTATGGAGACGGTCCAGCTCGAGGACCATGAAAAATTTCGAGTCCTCACTGGGAGGTAAGCCATAATTTACCCTTTTAAATTCATATTTAATTTTTGCATTACCACAACATGTTTACTTTTCACTCTTGCATTTACCTTTCATTAAAAAACCAAATGTTGGGGCCGACCGACTGCCACCAACCGGCCGCTCGCCCCTCTCTTCTCCTCCTCATATTTTCCATCACAAGCACCATCCTATTTGCATAGCTAGGCATCTAGACCATCAATTTATAGTTTTGCATGTCATTAACACTTGCATTAGCACATTTGGCTGCGTGCTTGCCGTCAGTGAGCCGTGGCTATAGATAGAGGGGCTTGCTGGTGCGATCGATGCATCCCTCAGGCAGTGATTGCATGATCTCACACCTGCTTTCTCTCTCTCTCTCTCTCTCTCTCCATAATAAATTCTCCATTTAGTTAAGTGATTAGGATCATGACACATTAACTTTGGCAAAATATTTTTTTTGTGGAGGCAAACACTAAGCCCCGCAAGGACTACTAACATTTGAAATGACTAACCGACTAATTTTGGACCACTAACCCTTAATTTTTTCATATATCCTTCGGGTATTTGTGGTCCTAACAATTTTGTAGGAAAATGTCATGGTACGGTAGAATCGACAAGAACACTGCCAAGGGTGCAAAAGGAGTGCACAAGAGATTCAGCTCGTCCAGCTCTGACCGCAGCCATGCAGCGACTGAGGTCATGGAGAGCCAATCTTGGGATGAAATGTCCATGGATTCCCGCCATTCTGGGCACCATGCTGGTTGGCACGCTAAGTCAGTTGGGGCCCAAGGTGGCCCGTCAAATCAAGGCCTCCAAATCAGGGTTCTAACTTCATAGGAACAAATCATCCTCCTTGACGACCGGGAGAGGCAAATGTTCAACGCGCTCCAGGACCACAAGTTTCAACACACTCGGTCGTATGACCGATGTTGTTGATTCAAACCAGCCTCTTGTATGACTTCACGGAAGCCTTCCAAGCCATTGGATGGACCGACTTCGTCACCATCACGGAAAAGGTTCACGCCTTCTAATTCTTGAATTTCTAAGCACACTTCACATTTAGATAATGGAGCTAGATTTAGTTTTAGATTTTTTAATGAGACTTTTGAGTGCTCTTTGCAAGATCTGACTAGTCATCTAGGCTTTTCCATTACATGCCAAACTGCTCCAGAAAATTTAAGAGGCTCTAATCGTGATGATTTTTGGTTGGCCATCTCTGGCAAGGCTTACACTAAAACTCCCCGCATGAATGAAATACATAATCCCACACTTAGATTCATGCACCGCTGGCTGGCTATGGTTATTAATTCGTGAAAGGACATGCACACCATTAGAGTTGACGAGTTGCAATATTTATTTGCTATGGTCAATAAGAAACCAGTGAACCCTACTGTTAACAATCTTACACACTGGTTGGAAATGAGAAACCGGGCTGGTGACATAGACTGCACATCACTTGTCACCCACATCGCTAAAAGCATGGGTCTTTTAGCGAATGCCCAAGTTGCCTTCCTAGAAACCCACTTTCTACTGATAGGGAATGATCATTTCCTGCAAGGGCATATCTTGGGGAAAACCCCGATGATTCTTTAGTTATGCTCTTCCCGGGTAGTAATGTGGAGATCCGTTTGCCTAATCCAAGGCTCGATCTCTACACTGGCCGAAGACCCACCATTGACCTTAGCACTAGAGACCGCCCTCATCATAGAATATCAGGTCCTACCACACGAAGCCGCGCACGCCGCCAACAGGAGAAGTATCAACAATAACAGCACCAACACGAGCAACACATGTCCGAACACAACACGTCTAACCATGAACCATGGGAGAACCCCGTATTTGCTCACCATTATGACCCTAGTGCGGGATGGGACCGTTGGCAACCATCCGCCTACTGGTATGGCACTGGAGGATATGAGCAGTATAGAGGTTGGGAACCCATCATCACAAAGCTGGTAATTCGAGACAACACGAAGCGGGAGGTTCCCAATATCCTTATGGTCAAGATCCCACTTTGGGGAGGGATGGGCAGTCTTCATCTGCCCAATACCCGTCCTATATGGAACCTTTTCCAAGGGACCTCTGTTTTATCGGTGGTAGAGTAGACACATTGGTGGACGACATGGGTCATGTCCATACCATCCTAGAACAACACACCAAGTCCCACCAAGAGACGAATGCGGGCCTCCAAGCGAACGCGGAAGCCGTGGTGGCACAAACCAATGACCTATCAGCGTGGTTCCATCACTTAGGATTTAACCCTTCGTGTCAATGAGGTACGCATCGTCTCTTCGCCAATTGCTCTCATGCTGCTGCTGTTTATTGCCTTGCCTACCTGCCAAACTGCCCTGCCTTGCTTGTCAACTTGCCTCGCTTGCCCTGCCTGTCAACCTACATGTCAGTCGTTGTCGTTGTACCACCACCCTGCAAAATAAAGTAGTCATGCCTAGTTGTAGTTGTCATAGGCCTGGTCATTCATTTAATAAATTAGTTTAATACTAGAAAACCATAAAAATTTGCAAAATCCAAAAATGCCAAAAATATTTGCTTGCTTTTAATAATTAGCATAAGCTTTGATTTTTACCCATGGAAATGATGCAAAATTGCTCTATCATTGTTATGTAAATATTGGGTATACAAATTAGTAGACTCTTAAAGTTTATCATTTATTGGTATAAGTTGTGATCCTAACATAATCTATACTTAGTGGGAGCTAAAATATTGATCCAAGTCTAAGTTATTGTGAGATACGATATAACTAAGATTAGAGGTTAGTTGGCTCATACCTTTAGTAAGAAAAATTCTCAGAGTATTTATTTTGAAAAATACAAAAAATATTTTGAGATAAGTTCCTCAATGGCTTTTCTTCCCACCATAGCCAAAAATACCAAAAGAACTCAAAGCCTACATTTTTAGCCACTTATGACTGTGTTGAGTTTTGTCAAAATTTGTGCCCTTGACAAGTAGTGACCCTTCAAGCCCATCATTTTCTTTGCATACCCGTTGTGTTCTAGCCTTATTTATATCTGGCTATGCTAATTTCCACATTGGGATTGAGCATTCACTCCGCCAGGTATTCATTCACCAAACACATTAAGCCAACTTCTTCCTTCGCATTTCTCTTTTACACCTACCTATTCATACGGTTTTTCTATCAAGAGTACTCCAAATTATCCAAGGTTTTCCCTTAGTCATCTTGGAAATTGAGAGGCTAAAAAATGGAAAAAGATAAAGAGAGAAATATTGGGAGAAAATTATAATCTCCCCCCCCCCCAAAAATAAAAAAAGTCAATTGCCTCTCCAAAAATAGTTTCATAAAAGGGTTTTGTTCAAATAAAGGAGTCATATTTAAAGATTGTTTCCATAAACACGAGATCTGATGTGATGGACTCATTGGTACCTCATATCCTTGCACTTGTGTTTCTTCATTCCTTTCGTGTGAGTCCATTCTCTTCCTCACCCCTGAACATTATTCTCCAATGACCGCAATGCGAAGTGGCAGAATTTTCATTAGGACCAATTTTTGACTTAACAAAATTATACAGCCTAAGTAGGCCTTTTTGTTCCTACCTTGAGCTCCACATAGGCCTATAGAATATAGGATCAGATTTGGCCTAAGGCCGCGGTGAGGATTGAATAAAATACCACTTGAGCGACTCGAGAGTACCATTTGAGGAACTATGTTTTGAAAATATGAAAAACTCCGGAAACTAACCTGAACAAGGGTTAGCTAGACGATGTTCTATTTGGGCTATTCTTCAATTACCCAAGACAAGGTGAAAATTTTGAAAGCCTCATGGGTATGAGAGATAAAGGCTTTGGGTACACTTGTACCAATTTATGTTAACAAATAGAGTATTAGTTTGTGCACTTAATTGCTAAATAATGACATTGATGCAATCCTGATCCACCGAGTCCGACTTTGAGTCCTTTGCTCGAGGACAAACAAAAGTTCAAGTTGGGGGGGTGTTGGCGGCCGTTAAAATCCAAATCATTGCGCCAACTGTTCGCCTAAACAGTCGTTTAGCCCGTTTACACGACGTTTAAATGCTACTCGCTAGCCAACTGTGTAGGCCGTTTAGGCCGATTAATCCATTTAATCCCATTTAATTCATTTTTTAGTCCGTTTAAACAGCCGTGTAGTCCGAATATTGGCTAAACGAAGGTTGACCGACTATTTACCGTTTACCGTTTAGGCTAACACTGGCGCCAACATTCTGGTAAATTGGGGAAATCAAGGTTTATTGCTTTAAATTTGTTTAAACAAATAAAGTTCCACAAGTTTTGGTGAGTATTTATCCTCAGGAATAAAATGGGAAAAACCATAGCTGAACCGGCCAAAAGAGCTGATCGGCTGGACCTAATGTTGTCGCCAAACTAGGTGTGTTTTCTCTGGTGATCCAAGAAGCACACAAAGATGTAATCCAAGCCATCCACACACGTCGGTTTAACCCAGAGGCCAGGAATGCTTCAAGGAGGGTTCATGGGCTATTGGCAATTCTTATGCTCTCAGAAATAATCCGCAAGCAGATGGATATCACTTGTAGTTTTCACCCAGGAGTATTCCAAGGTATCAAATCCACGGGGAACAAGGGTAAGAATAATTCAATCTATTTCTATTATTTAAGATACCAGCCAAGCTAGATAACGGGGTAAGAATATAGATAATATTATAATAGGACCGGAGATACACACATAGGAGTATAAAAAGATAAACTAGACTAGTTAGTTGGGAGGACAACGAGAAGAGTATTAGGTTCTTTTATGGAAGAGCAAATTATCAAGCATGAGCTAACAGATAGGAATTAATGGTTTGTTTTCGTAACATCATCGGAGCTCGGCCGATTCACTACCACCCGCTATTAGTTAAGAACACCGAATGGTTATGATCACCCCCGATTGGGCCCTACTGGTCCAATTCCTAACGCAGTGGATTTCGCAAGAGATGACTCGGATGATAGGACTATCACCACCTACCACAAAGTACGTTGGAATGGGTGTAAACCAAGTCAAGAACTAGTCCCAGACACCACATCTGTTACTAGTATCAATCACTCCTCCCCGAATCCTAGGAAGGCGATCCAAGTTCAATACTTAGGCTATTCTAAGCATATGAGAATGAACCCAAACTCGAAACTCGATGAACTAAAACAACTGCTCTATATCTACAGTTCTCACTTAGTGCAGATAATTAATCTCAGCAAGATAAAGAAAGACTCTTATATTAAATAAGCAAAGTCTAACAAAAGGAAAAGGATACAAGAGCTATTACCCGAATTCCCAATGACGCATCCGGAACCCCGAGATTCAGCTCGACTCGACTCTAACTCCTAAACTAAACTGCTCTAGTAAGTGTAGAATGACTCCAACTGTGTTGTGTGTGATACAAGTGAGGTGAGGGGGCCCATTTATAGCCATCCGCAGCCAATGGGGTGCTTCCACGCCATGGGACACTTGCCACCAAGCCACCACCCGACGGAGAATCCAAATGGGGATCCAAGGGGGTTGGCCGACCCACCTTCGGTCTATCCCGACCCTTGTTTTCGCCTAGGATGCTTCCTTGATGGTATAGATTAACTCGCCACGTCGTTTTTGGCAGTTGGATTCAGTAAAACCGACTTCCTTGTGGGCCCATTGATCCAAGTGTGAAGGAACTGCAGCCATTCGATCAAACCGACGTCCATGGATGGTAGGGATCACTCCTTGGTGTGTTTCTTGGCACTTGGGAGAATTTGGAGTAGGTTGGACGCAGAGACCAAGTCGGGCGGCCTAGGGTGGGCCGTCCGATCGGCTCTTTTGTCTGGTTCGTTTCCAGTTTTCTCCACTTTATTCCTGAGGACAAATACTCACCAAAACTTGTGGAAATTTATTAGTTTAAATAAATTGCATGTATAAACCTTGATTTTCCCTAAATCACTGGAAAGTTGGCGTATGAGTTTGGCATTTAAAGACCGCCACCATGGACCCACCTAGATGGCGGTTTTACCGGCTCCAACTCCCAAAATCGAGGTGGGGAGGAAATCTAGAGTGTCCAAGAAGCATCCTAGGAGAAACCAGGAGCCATGATGGACCGAAGGGGGTCGGCCGACCCACTCTAGGTTGGCCGACCCCCTTGGATCCCCCTTTGGATTCTTCTTTTGATGGTGGCTAGATGACACGTGTCCCATGGCGTGGCTACCCCTCATTTGCTCCGTTGGCTATAAATAGGGCCCTCACCTCACTTGTATCACACACACAACACTTAGGAGTAGGGGTGGCAACGGGGCCCCATTCCCCGTTCACCGATGGGCCCTATTAGGGGACGGGGATGGGGGAAACTTGCCCCCTGCGGGGATGGAAACAGGGGAATTTCATCCCCCATCAGGTATGGCGGGGATGGGGACGGGGAAAATTTTCCCCCGCGGGGATCCGAGCGGGGAACCGAAATTCAATATTTGTTAGATGAAATACCTCCATTCTCAGCTTAACTTCTCTTGTGTAGGCCTAAAACCAGGCCCAACATGTTTCTCAGCCCACTAGTAAAAAACCATCACGTGCCCTCAAAAGCCCATCACGTCCTCTACACTGGTCTTCCACAAAACTAATCCCCAAACCAACTAAGCGACGTGCGTGTTGGAGGAATGAGCGATTGGCGGCGGCGCCACCAGTGTTGGAGTTCAGGGACTGGCGGCGTTGCGTGGCGGGAGCAGCTGCGGCCTGCTGCGGCGATGTCGCGCGTGGCTGCGACGGCGCGGCGAGCGCGAGATAGCAGTGGGCGTTGCAATGGGCACTGCGGCGTCGTCTCGAGGCCCCGCCTTCTCCTTCCCTTCCGATTGCGGCTCGCGGCAGTGGGCGTTGCAGTGGTCTTCGCCGTGCGCGACCGGTGGCGCAGCCGCGCCACCTCACTTGTATCACACACACAACACTTAGGAGTAGGGGTGGCAACGGGGCCCCATTCCCCGTTCACCGATGGGCCCTATTAGGGGACGGGGATGGGGGAAACTTGCCCCCTGCGGGGATGGAAACAGGGGAATTTCATCCCCCATCAGGTATGGCGGGGATGGGGACGGGGAAAATTTTCCCCCGCGGGGATCCGAGCGGGGAACCGAAATTCAATATTTGTTAGATGAAATACCTCCATTCTCAGCTTAACTTCTCTTGTGTAGGCCTAAAACCAGGCCCAACATGTTTCTCAGCCCACTAGTAAAAAACCATCACGTGCCCTCAAAAGCCCATCACGTCCTCTACACTGGTCTTCCACAAAACTAATCCCCAAACCAACTAAGCGACGTGCGTGTTGGAGGAATGAGCGATTGGCGGCGGCGCCACCGGTGTTGGAGTTGAGGGACTGGCGGCGCTGCGTGGCGGGAGCAGCTGCGGCCTGCTGCGGCGATGTCGCGCGTGGCTGTGGCGGCGCGCTGAGCGCGAGATAGCAGTGGGCGTTGCAATGGGCACTGCGGTGTCGTCTCGAGGCCCCGCCTTCTCCTTCCCTTCCGATTGCGGCTCGCGGCAGTGGGCTTTGCAGTGGTCTTCGCCGTGCGCGACCGGCGCCGCAGCCGCGCAGGGGCGCAAGGGTACGACTACGGCGACGGTGGAGCAGGTAAGATGTCTATCCATCTTCTCACTCGGTCCTGATCTCTTCTCCAATCCATGGCACAATGTATCGATGCAGATGAGGAGCTAGGTAATATTAGGCGGGGATGGGGATCCGTCGGGTTCCCTGTTACCCGAACGGGGACGGGGACGGGGAGGATCTTCCCCTGAGACCGGGGATGGGGATGGGGACGGGGGAGTTTTGGGTTGACAGGGACGGGGACGGGGAGGCAATTCTAGCGGGGACCCGCCCCGTTACCACCCCTACTTAGGAGAGCTTCACTTTGTCATTTTCAAGTTAGACTAGTTAATTAGTTTGGGAGTTAGAGTTCAAGTCGAGCTAAGAATCGAGGTTCCGGAGCTATCTTTGGGAATTCGGGTAATAGCTCTTGTATATTTACCTTTCCTTTGTAAGACTTTGAGTATCAATACAAGTTCATTTCTTTTATCTAAGCTGAGCATTTATTTTCCGCATCACTTGGGAGTGTGGAATACTTGAGCTGTGTTTAAGTTTATCCAGGATCAAGTCTGGGTTCATTCCCATATAGCTTGAGTATTGAACTTAGATCGTCCTCTAAGGATCCGAGAGGAAATGATAGGTTCTAGTAACAGACGTGGTGTCCGAGACTAGTTCTGACTTGGTTTATACCCATTCCAACATACTTGTGTGGTAGGTAGTAGGTGGTGACAACCCTGTTGTCCGAGTGGTATTAGCTCTTGTTTAATCCACCGCGTTAGAAATTGGACCAATAGAGCCCAATCGAAGTGACCAAAATCATCCGGAGTTCTTAACTGATAGCGGATGATAGTGGATCGGCCGAGCTCCGAGGAGTTCTAAACAATTCTACAATTCATATTTGTTCGCTCAAGCTTAATAAAGTTGATTGAACTTATCATAAGAACATTATACTCATCTCATTGTCCTCCCAACTAGCTAAGTCTACTTGCCTATCTTATAAACTCCTGTGTGTGTCACTATTTATCTTATAATATTATTATCCTTACCGCCGCTATTTAGCTGGCAAGTATCTTAACTAGTAGAGATATACATCACAATAGTGATATTTTTTACCCTCGTTCCCTGAGGATAAATACGATGTCGACTGGTGACTAACTGGGGGGTCACCGCCGGCAATGAATTTGTACGAGGGGACGCTAATCGAGAACTAAGCCATATAGTAACACAAGACAGGGTTATACAGGTTCAGGCCCTCAACGGAGGAGATAATACCCTACTTCCTGTGTTCTGGGATTATATGGTGGATCAAGATGCGGGATGCAAGATGATGCTATATGTCGTGTATTCTCTCCTATTCTATTCTGCCGATGGCCTTTACCCCCTCCCTTTATAGGGGAGATAGAGTTACAGGATAGCACGTGGTATACGATAGCTAATTCTGTTATGCTGTTACATGTCATGCATGTGTTGATCTCCTAATTACATGGAACTAGATCAGATCCTCGGGAACTTCCTTGGAGCTTAAGGCACACGTGGCCCGAGTGGTCTTTATCCACAACCGGCCGACTTGGATCGCCCCCTATCTGCTCCCTTATGGGCCTTCTAGAGGATACCCGGGGCCCATATAGTCCACAGTAGCTCCCGAGTGCTTTACGGTCGAATCAGATGTCCGGCCGACTGGTCTCACCAATAACTCCTGTAATTTGAAAAAAATTGTAAAGAACTCAAGAAATCTTAAGTTTTTGGTGTTGAAGCAACGCCTGGATTGGTAGTACCAAACTCCAGCTTACTCGGCCTATTGGGCGCATCACCTCAACAGATGCATTCGGCTACTTGGCATCCACTCTTGCAATGCAAAAGCAGCAAATGCCCATCATGGGGCATGCCTTAAGCCACGCCATTACAACTTCTGTCTTGCAGCATGCCGTAATTTTAGCATTGCAAAGGATAACAGCATCGAGCGCCTGGCCTTAACTTGTAAGAACTAGCACTCGGCCCAGCATGGGGCGCACCTTTCAGCCGAGTGGTACCTGTCCCAACCAGGGAAGGGATCAGCATAGGCACCTAGGGGCGTACTGATTGGATGTAATTTGGCCGAGAGGCATTTGTACCCGGGTAGCGGTGTACAACTGGCAACCTTATAAAAAGGCATACCTCCGAAATTGGACCCAAATTTCACCAACACCCAACCTCGAGCATGCGAAGTTGGCTAGTGACCCAGCATGGGGTATGCTGTGAAATACTTTTAATTTTGACTCTCCTGATCATATGCCCTCCAGGGTGTACCGAGGTCGAATTAGGCTCGATTTTAACACATTGCCACCGTCAGTGACGTGTTAAGAAAGCCTGTTAAGGGGATTGCCCTTTGCAGTTTTAGCCCAAGCCCAATTAGGGGGAGGCGAAGCGTTTTCGCGCCCTTTTCTCACACAGCCGGCATGACACGCGTTTCCATCGGAAACTGTATCCGTAGCCACTTCCGTCCCATCGTCATGATGGTCTTACTGTGTTCGAAACGGATTACAAGGCGCGCCCTTTGAACTTCTCCTGTGTATAAAAGAAATCCCAAGGGCAGAGTACTATTTCACCACCAGCTTTCGAGTTTTCGAGTCTTCCTCTTTTCGCAGCGAAACCCAGAAACCTCCGCCTTCTTCTTTTTCGAGAGCAATGGCGAATTCATGGGCCGACCCTTGGGCAACTGCTTGCGTCGAGGAGCATGCCCGCGTTGCCGCCGCTGAAGCCGCTAGGCCGCCGAGTGGACGTGGTGACTGGAGGATTACGCAGAAAGGACCGCCCAAAGCGCCATTAGGGTTCTGGTTGCCGGCCATCCGCGACTCTTCCCGGTTCGCACCCCCTCAAAGATGCGCTCGTCTTCTCCATCCTCGATGTGAAGTGGCCGTCGGAGGAGTGATTCGGCTTTCTTTTGCTCCTCCACGAGCCAGCGACGACCCTTAGCTCGATGTGCTGCGCCGCGGAGAATATGTAATCGGGCCTAAGAGCCCTTTTAATGAAAACCTTTCGGACATACGTAATCTTTTTGTCTTTGCTTCAATCTTGAATCTGCAATGCCGCTTCTCCTCGATTTGATCTCGAATTCACGACACCGCTCCATCCGAGCAGTTAGGCTCGTCTGCTCCTAGATAGGCAGTCGGCGCGTAACGCAAACCTCCCGGGGGAACCACTCGGCTGGCCGAGTGATTATCGGGCCCCTCGCGGAAAGGCCGCATCCAGCGCTAGACTATGGCCCGGCCCAGAATGCGGAACTTTGCCTGTTGCGATAAATTAGGAATAGGGGAACGAAATTAGTTCACCTCACTCACTCAGGGGAACGAAATTAGTTCACCTTGTTCACTTTTCGCGCCAATCTGTTAGCTTCTCCCAGCGAACTCCGCCGCTAGGGTTCTTCTCCGTCGCAACCTCCTCCGCCACCATTTCCGATACGCGATGGCTGCCAAGAGCGGGAAGGAGTGGATGAAGTCCATCACGACCGAACGGAGGCTACAGAAGCTGGTCTCCATCGGCGTGCTCCCCTCCAAAGGGTTTGTGTCTTGGCGCGCCGCCGTCGGCGAGTCCTGCCCCACCCTCTCTCCGATGAGGTTGTGGTCTTCGAATCCTTCTTCCTCCGCGGCTTCGGCCTTCCTTGCTCTACTTTCTTTTGGGGATTATTGCATTTTTATGGGATCGAGGTTTCGCACTTGAACCCCAATTCCGTCTTCCAAATTGTGATTTTCATTCACATCTATGAGGCCTATTTGGGGATCGCTCCTCATTTCGACCTTTTCAGATATCTTTTCCTTCTTAAACCCTTTCCCAACAAGAATTCTCCCAAAGCCGGCGGTGGCGCGAGATTTCAATTGCGGGAAGGGGCCCTAAAGCATTATTTCGATCTTCCTTTGAGAACCTCCAATAAGGGCTGGCACTCGGAATGGTTTTACTGTGCCAACTCTCCTCTGGCCCTCCCTTCCTTCTCCGGCGAGTGCCCCACAGTCCATCCCTCCTAGTCCTCTCTCCTCGCCGATGACGAAGAAGGCCAAGTAAAGGAACTTCTTGTTCTTCTCCACAGAGCTAAGTCCGCTGGGTTGACCGGCGTTGGGGTGGTCTGGAACTACACCCAACGCCGTATCTAGCCTATAAAGGAGAGGGTGCATCTCGCTTTTGAATACTCGGGGCCGCAAGACACCACTCGGGATTCCAGCGAAAACCTCTCGCAGAAGGAAATCATCAGCCGAGTGGCTGAGCTCTTCGCTCCGGTCTCGGAGATAGTTCCCACAAACTGCCCGGCTGCGTACCACTTGACGTATTTGCCACCAGCGGTGAGGATAAGATCCTTCTCAACTCAACCGTAGTTTTTTAGATAAGGCCAGAACTAATATAGTTTGACATGCCGCAGGGACGTGAAGCCTTCTTCTCCACCCATCCGGTCCCAGAAGCTCCGCACCACAAGGAGGCACCGCGCAAGCGTCCTGCTGAGGTCTCGGCTAGTGCCCCTCCAACCAAGAAAGGCAAGGGGATCATTTCAGGGGACTCGGATGGGGTTGACGACGATGACAACGTCCCGCTCATGCGCCGCCGCCGCCCAGCAACGAGGTCGCCCTCAGCCCAGGCGAAGCAGCCTCAAGGTCCTCCGCCTCCCTAGTCCGCCGGCCCAGCCGCCGCGTCGAGGGTAGAGAAGCCTCCCAGCTCGGGCCCGAGTGATTCGGGCGTCAGATTTGGGTTTAAGTCTTTTATGTCTTCACAGAGGTATTTCCTCACACTATTTTTCCTTCATGATTTGCAAGGAATTTGTATCTTTGTCGACATGTGACTAACTGGGGGTCACCGCCGGCAATGATTATATATGGGACGATGCATGCAAGATCCAAACTCGATGGTAGCACAAGACAAGGATTTATACAGGTTCAGGCCCTCATGGCGGAGGTAATACCCTACGTCCTGTGCTCTGGGATTATATGGGGTATATGTGTACAAGATGATGATCAACCTAGAAGATATGATCAAGCTGTAGATGTGTAATTCTCTAGATGGCCTTTTGGGATGGGGATGCTGTAGATGGCCTGAGGAACTATGGCCCCTACCCCCTTTATATAGTGTAGATGGCCATCAAGGATTTCTATCTCTATCCTCTAGTAGTTATCCGGGAATACAAGTATATCTTCCCTATTAATTAGGGATAGACTTCTATCTTCATGTCTTTCCTTGCCGGTCAAGCCTTCTAGAATCCGAGTGATACCGTCCTCATCTACCCGACTTGATCCATCCCCTGTCGAGTGGTCTTTTAGGCCCGCCGTGTGGATACCCGGGGTCCATGTTATCCACAGGTAGTGATTATTGAGTCAGGTGGAAGAAGGGTGAGTAGAGAAAAGAGAAAAGTACAATTGTGGCTGTAAAAGGAGAATTCCTCAAAAGAAATTTCATGTTCCTGTAGTATTAATTAAGCAATTTTTTCTAGATGCTACTGAATTGGCCTGGCTCGAACTTTTGCAATAGCTTAGGAATCACTTTTAAATATTATAATTCTTGCTTTTCGATTTGTAAAACGTGTGCAACTCATTTTTTTTCCATTGTTTAAACAGCAGTTCCACTGCCAGACTATTCTGTTTACACAAGGAGTCCTGGATATCAGGTTTGTACTCAATGTTAATCATGGTAACATCATCAAATTTCCAATATATTTTTTAGTTACGAGTTAGGAAGAGTTAGGGTTGACAAATATTCATAAAGGCACAATGTTCAGTTCCAAAGTATGTACGCTTATGAAAGATCCAACACTTGTTGGAATATCACTTAAATGACGCAATGGCATAATGTTGTTTGCTATTTTTGAAAAAACAGCATCGATGGTTTTTGTAAATCCAAACAAATAGTAAAAAAATGAAGATGAATGGTTCAGATCAATCTTTTTAGTTTCATATTTTATAAATAGAGCACGAAGTATCAAGGCATTTTTATGACAAGTACTGTAGCCCAACTCTCAATGTCAATATTACGGCCCTGTTTGATTTGGGTGAAAATCTGAGGTAGCTTATAATCTGAAAATTTGAGATATCAGAAACAGGCTGAAAACTATATTAATATTTTTAGATCTTTGAGAAGAACCATTAAAAGCCCCGAAGAAATGACCATAAAGTGTTACTTATATAGCTTGTACAAAAATAACAGATTTTCAGCTGTAGATTTTAATTTTAATTTAAGGTGAATAAAAAATGGTCATATTGAAAATGTTCAAGGTATGCATCAATTCGAGTGTACATTTTTTGGGTACTTTTAAGATTAATCTTCTATGTTTAAAGCGATTTTAAGTGCAAATTGTATATGAAAGTTTTCATACAAATAAATATATATGTGTATATATATGAGTTGAGCTACGGTGCTTCGCGAAGTACACATGCGTTAGTGCTTCGCGTTCGGTTTGTAAAACATGAGACCGATATGAACGATCCGAACCGCTCATTTTAATCTTCTAGTTGATATGAGCTTACAAACAAAATTTTACATTTTTTTAAATTTTTTTACTATTTTAAACAGATTTTTGAATACCAGCCTTTTTGAAGGCTCCGTAATAACTTAGATTATGAATTTTCAAAAAATCTGTTTAAAATAGTAAAAAAATTCAAAAAAATATAAAATTTTGTTTTTGAGCTCATATCAACTAGAAGATCAAAATGAGCGGTTCGGATCGTTCACATCGATCTCATGTTTTACAAACCGAACGCGAAGCACCGTAGCTCAAAGCTGGAACAACCTATTGACATCGTGATAATCCTTGTAATCAATAATATTCTGTATGTCTTGTCTTAACCCCCCATAGAAACGAGCAATTTTATCCTCCTCAGTTTCCTCTACCTCACAACGCAACATTCCAATTTGAAGCTCTTGGTAGTATTCCTCGACAGATTTGTTACCTTGATCTAAGCGTTGCAATTTTTTACGCAAATCACGTTTAAAGGAAGGCGGCACAAACCTATGGCGCATTTGTCTCTTCAACATGTCCCAAGTTGCAGGATGTATGTTAGACTTTACTAGTTCATTCCACCAAATTATAGCAAATTCCTTGAACTCACTAGTGGCTTGTCTAACTCTATGAATTTCAGGAACAAGATGGGAGGTAAATTTTTGTTCAACAGTCATTTCCCAATCTAGATACGCTTCAGCATCATAAGTACCAGAGAAGGGAGGTATGGTAAACTTAACTTTAGCAAAGGGATCATCATTGCGATAATTGTTAACATTATTACCATCGTTACCTCTAATACCTGGTCGTCGTGGAGGGAAATGTACTTGTTGTCGAACGTCACGCTCCACACGATGCATGTCCGCGTCATTGGGGTGACGTTCAGCAACATTGGGGTGATGTTCAGGTCGAACGTCTTGCTCCACATGATGTTCAGCATGGGCATGTGATTCTTCATCGTCTTCATTTCGTTCATCTGCAGTGGTTCCCGTTGGAGGGTGCTGGTTCTCCACGATCTCAACCCTATTGGCAAGGTCTGAGATGCGACGATCAAGCCTCTCGACGCCCTCCTGGTTATCTAGCCGAACCTTTGCAACTTCTTCTCTGATCTCTCGAGCTGCCTTGGTCACTTCTTTGGTTGTTTTGGAGAGAGCATCCTTGAATTCCTTATCCCTCCGTGCTAGATCATCAGTAAGATTTTGAAAAAGCGTGCGCAGATCATCATCATCTCCTGCAGTTCTCGCTCTTGTTTGGGGACCTGTCATTGTTAGTAATAAAACAGAAGATAACACAAAGGTATTACTCCTATCAACTACTAATCTCGGTCAGGCTGGAACTCTCACGCGTCTTACCTCGCTCTTGCAAGGTTCTTACCAATGCTGCAGTGGGTTCTCCCGGTTGCTTGGTGGTGATGATGACAGGTGAACGGTGAGTGAAGCGATTGCAAGGTATGATCCTGTGCTGACAAGTAATTTGTGTAGCTTGGAAGGCAGTTATGGTAGCAAAGGTCAGCAATAATTGAATCCAGTAAACAAAGCTGAATATATGTCCAAAGACCTAACTAGTGTTGCTGGCTTAAACGTGTTTATAGGACTGTTAGAGCAAGCAAACACAGCGAGGTAAAAACAGGGACAAATAGGATGTAAACAATTCGGACCCCGATTGACGAAAAGGACGTTAATCCCACTCCCGCCATCGACCAGAACCTTTTTCAGTTTGCTTCCTCGTACGAACGGATCCAACACCAGAGGGTACCTCCTAGGGAAGGCGATCCGATCCGGGTGGTCCGATCGGTCGAAGGTGATGGGCACATCGGACCAGCGTAAGTACTTTGGAGTCACGGGCATGATAGCGTTGATCTCCCGAGTGGTAAGCTTTTGCTTCCGCTTGGACTCGTACGCATCGAAGCTCCCGAATATGTAGTTGATCTCGCGCTCAGCATCCTGGTAATCTCCATCGGGTTTCTTGCCCTGACCACCCTTAGCCGACTAGTTCGAACTCTCGGCAAACTTCTGCAGAATAACGCAGTCTTTGGCTGAGTGCTTTCCTCGAGGATGGAAGGGACATACCGAATCCATCACTTTTTTGTAGTCGTTGTCATTGGGGGCTTAGGTCAGTTGCGCTCCATATTGGCGACCATCTCATCCCCCTTTCATTTCTTGTCCTTGGGTTTGCCTTGCTCATCGTTAGGCTTCTTCTTAGGGCCTACGTCGTTCCCGCCACGATGATTCGCGATGGCCTCCTCGGCTTCGGCCTCCTTGTCCGCCATTGTGAATATGAATTTGAGATTACGCGGGGGGTCCCGAGTCATCTGCCTGATTAACTCCTCGGATTTGGATCCGGCGAAGAAGGCGTCGATGACTGTTTGCTCCGAAACGTCCTGGATCTCGTTCTTCTTCTTGGTAAAGCGCTTGATGAACTCACGAAGAGTCTCGTTCTTGTGCCGATGTAACTGTCCAATCTCCCATCTCCCCGCGGGCCTTTCATAAGTCCCTTGGAAATTGGCGATGAACTGCTCCTGGAGGTCGTCCCAAGACTCGATAGAGTTCTTTGGGAGTCCCGTTAGCCAGGTCTGGGCGGTTGGGGTCAAAGCGACCAGCAAGTAGTTTGCTATGACGTTTTGATCACCTCCTACCGCGCTGACTGCTAAGGCGTAAACCTGCAGCCAGTTCTTTGGGTCTCTCTCGCCATCGAACTTGTCGATGCCTTTGAGGTTGAAACCATCCGGCCAAACCACTCGGCGAAGATCCGGGGTAAAGGCCCGAATCCCCTCGAACGGTTCGTGGCCGCCTCCTTTTCGGGGATGTACTACGACGCTCCCGCCGCGGGCCTTGACATTGCTCCTGACGGTGGTCGCGCCGACTGGCGGTGCTCTCGGCTTGGTCATCGTTGCGACGGCTATGATGGCCACGAGAGTTCCGCTCGCCGTTGCTGCGCTCCCGCCACTTGGCTTCAATGTCTTGACGAAGATCGTGGGCAGGCGAGTGGTGAGAATCGCCAACCTCGGAGGCTCGAGCCCGGTTCCGATTGCGCGCTGAGCGGCTGCGAGCCGATGCGGTCGGAGCGGGAATCGCCTCATTTTGCTGTATGGCAGCCATCTACACCATGGCCGTCGCTCGAGCGAGGGTCTGGGGGAACGGGCTGCCTTCTGGAAGTTGCGGCGCGATGGTCTTGACAAGAGTCTTCGAGGCGATGACATTTGCTTGGGGTGTCGTGTAGACCTCCTGATCCTTTAGCTTCACCGCACGAAGCTCGTTCTGGACGTCGCGGCCCTGACCGCGAAGTTGACGCAAGCGATCTTGGTTCTCCGCCTGGCGAGGATCTAGGTTTACGCCAGTGTCGGTTTCTGCGTATGCGATAAGCGGAGAAGTAGAGTGGTGATCATCCGCGCCTAGGACGAAAACCTCTCGGTAATTACGAATCTCAGCGCTCCCGTCGGACTCGGAGTCAGAAACGGAGAGGCTAACTTGTTCACTCTGTCTAATGGGTTGGCCATCATTGATGACACCCACGAACATAGATGGATCTGATCCGAGTGGATCTGGCGCGCTCGCCGACTGGTTATCTCCCGTCCAAATCTCGGATGAGATTCGTGCGGAGGCCGCAGCGAAGCTCTCATGTCCGGGGGGAAATCCAGCCGAAGGAACTATGTTGTTGTTGGGCGGAATACAATCCACGCCCATACGGTTGAGCCCGCCGAGTTCTTTTTCGTCTTCCTCGGGAGGAGGTGCGAAGGCGAGCAGCGAGGGGGTCAATTTGTTGAAGGCGCTCGCTAAATTCTCCAAGCCAAAAGGCAGTGAGTCGCACTGATTGCGCGCGCCTCCTTGCGAAGGAATCTCTCGAGGGTGAGAGAGGTGAAGATTGCCGATGCCGTCGGCGATGAAGTCCAAGGTGCCGAAACGAAGAGATTCTCCCAGCCTCATGGCGACGTATGGCGATCTCGAGAGATGATCTTGACGCTGTCCCCTACCTAGCATGCCAACTGTCGACTGATGACTAACTGGGGGGTCACCGCCGGCAATGAATTTGTACGAGGGGACGCTAATCAAAAACTAAGTCAGATGGTAACACAAGACATGGTTATACAGGTTCAGGCCCTCAACGGAGGAGGTAATACCCTACTTCCTATGTTCTGGGATTATATGGTGGATCAAGATGCGGGATGCAAGATGCAAGATGTGAGATGTGAGATCTCTCATCTGATGATCATCTAGGGACCCCTGCCCGCCTTTATATAGTGGAAGGGGGCAGGGTTACAAGATCAAGCCTAGTCGGTTACAAAGTCGAGTCTGGGTAGAATACAAGGCGACAGATTCTATCTATAGCCCTCCTTACCAAATATATCCAATTTCGGGCTTACAGATTTATATTTCCTATTCGAGATAGGCTTCCTTCTTTATCTCTTGCTTGGCGCCCAAGTCCAGAGTTGTCCAACTGGCTGCCGACTTAATTAGCCGCCTCGGGCCGCCCCCATTTGCTACCTCATGGGCCCTTCATGAGGATACCCGAGGCCCATGTAGTCCACAACAGCCCTGATCGGGACAAGGCTCGAGGCCAAATAGGAAGATGCACTTGTCATCTTCCCCCGGGCAAACAAGGACATCTTCGCCGGGAAGCCGTCTGACATGCCTGACGTCCCCAGGGAGGTGATTGAGCACTGCCTACACATCTACGAGAAGGCCAAACCAGATAAGCGGTGACTCCGGAGGTTCGCACAGGACAAGAGGGAGATAATTAAAGAGGAGGACACTAAGTTGTTAGCCGCATGGTTTATTAAAGAAGTGTACCATCCCGACTGGTTAGCAAACCCAGACCTTGTGCAAAAGAAGAATAAAAAGTGGCGTATGTGCGTTGATTATACCGGTCTTAACAAAGCATGCCCAAAGATCCCTTCACTCCACCTCGCATCAATCAGGTGGTGGACTCAACCGCCAGGTGCGAGCTCTTGAGTTTCTTAGACGTGTACTCTGGTTATCACCAAATCCTGGTCTCGTCATGGGTGGGTTTTTGCTCCACCCGCACCTGACCCATTGCCATCCCTATCCAGCCGCATGGCCCCGACATCGCCAATGACGGCCCACGGCACCAGGAGCGGGCGGAAGGTGCTTGCAAATGTAGTTGATGAGGATCCTGTGGGGTGAGGTGAAGGAGACGGCGACCAATAACGTTGTCCGCCGCCACGAGCTTCAGCCCGAGGTACATCCATCGGACGCCATCATCTTTTTGCCGTCAGAGTATGACGTCCACGTGAATCACAAGTAGGGGTGGATAACGAGCCGGTTCAACTTTTTTCCGAGCTTTTGTCGAAATTGATTTAGTCTTATTATTATTTGTCTCCTGTATTGTTTGAGACCCAACTTCAAACTGAGCTTAACGAGCCGAGCTGAAATTGACTTTCATTCGGAATAAACTAATTTTGACATTAAAAGAAAAATGGGTGTAATTGGAGCAATTTTGAAAACGAGCCACAAGCCAGCTCAACGAGCTTTTCGTCCAGCCCTTCACAACGTTCATTGTCTTCTCCACGCACCATGTAACGCCGCCCCCCCGACGTCACTATGTTGGATAATTAAGATTTCTTAAAAGAACTGGTAATTGATTGGATGTATATTTTAGGAAATAATTAAAAACTTCATGTAGTCTGATGAAACCTGCAAGTAGCAAAAATGTTGATAAAGGGAAAAATAATACTGGCGAGTAGTACTATATAATTTGTGAAAAAATATGGAATGAAAAAAATTAATTCGTAAATGCAAGTTTTTGAAGAGCTTGTAATTGATTGGATTTATATTTTAGGAAAGAAATAAAAAAGCATTATGCACAAATAAGTAGTAATTGATAGAGAGTTTTTAAAAGAGGCTGTAATTGATCGGATCTATATCCTAGTAAAGAAATAAAATAGACTTGCAACACGTGTATCTATACTATACATGTAAATCTCTATAATTAAGAAAAGAAATAAAATTGAAGGGGTAAATTGATTGTTAATTGAGAGTTCTTGAAATAGCTAGAAATTGACCAGATGTATATTTTAGGAAATAAATAAAAATTTCATGCAATCTTTGATATAACTGCAAATAAAAGATGATTGCAAATATCTATAATTAAGAAAAAGTAAAATGGAAGAGGAAATTAATTGTTAATTGAGACTTCTTAAAAGGCTGTTAATTGAGAGCACCACTGGGCCCAGGCGTGCTCGCCCCTCGGCATCTTCTCGGGGGCAGAGTAGTCTGACTGCTGGGCTCAGGCGCGCTCACCCATCGGCCTCGGCTCGGGACCGAGCAGTATGACTACTAGGCCCAGACGTGCTCAACCTTCGGCCTCTTCTAGGGGGCTAAGCAATCTGGCCACCGGGCCCAGGCGTGCTCGCCCCTCGACCTCTCCTTGAGGACTGAGCACTATGACCTCTGGACCTAGGCGTGCTCGCCCCTCGGCCTCTTCTCGGGGGCTGAGCACTATGACCACTAGCCCAGGTGTGCTCACCCCTCGGCCTCGGCGCAGGCGCTGATAAGTCTGACCACTAGGCCCATGCATGCTCACCCCTCAGCCTCGGCTCAAGGGCTGAGAAGTTTGACTGCTAGGCCCTGGCGTGTTTGCCTATCGGCCTTGGCTCGGTGGCAGAGCAATTTGACCGCTGGGCCCATGCGTGCTCGCCCCTTGGCCTTGGCTCGGGGGTGGAGCAGTCTAACTATTGGGGTCAAGCGAGCTCGCCCCTCGGCCTCATCTCGGAGGCTGAGCAGTCTGACTACTGAGCCCAGGCGTGCTGGCCCAACGAATTTTTGTTGTAGCCCTCATATGGCTAGGTGCTTACGTAATGAATATTACTTAGTCGATTTATATAAGTTGACTTTTTAAGAAAAATTATTCTTATTCCTCCATTGAGACGAAATCTTTTTGATAAAAAGTGTGTGCCACACGTGCATGCCCACTAGTCTTTCAACTATTTTACCTCCCTCAACTATTACCGGAGTATGTGCTTCCTTCTCGAACTCCAATACTAGGCAACATGCCTCCCTTAAGTCTCAAAACTGTTTAAATTACCACTTGACACGATTAAAAGTGGTTTTCAAGGTAGTTTTGAGATATTTTTCGTGGTTTAAAACCTTGTCCGTATATTTTTCCATTTTTCTAGAGCTAAATCCAATTTATACAAGCTCTTCTAGAGATTTTTTTCATGAGCTCCAAATATTTTATTTGAATTTCTCGTGTCCCAGTCTGAAACTCAGACTCTGTGGCAGTGGCAGTAGTTCAAGAGGTAAAATAGACCTGGCACTACATGTTGGACCAGCCTGCTAGTTTGTACGGCTGGGCTGTGGAAAAGCACGAAAAAATAAAAAAAAGGCCTGCTACGTATTTGGTCCACACCCTAACACTCACCCTTTCTCACACTCGCACCACCACTGCTACCACCTGGGCGATTAGTTGAACTGCATTTATTGGGTGCGGGTACTTTTATCGCGATAAATAATGGCATTAAAAATTTTCTACCGAAGAAAAAATTAACACAAGTTGGTTCAACAAAGCACTAAGCACTTAAAATATCACAGCGTAACCTGGAAACCAACACTTAAACAAAGTTTTATTACTACATTGGAATATTTCAAGAGTGTCTATCGTAACACTTACCCTTTCTCACACCCTCACCTACCACTGCTACCACCATGGTCTTGTAATGAATGGCATGGTAAGGGGTGACATCCTCCTTATATAAACACACAAAGCCGTTCGATGGATGATACTTGATAAGATCCTAGCCATGCCTTGCTAGAAATATCTAGACCTAAACCTTCATGATACTTGACTTTACCATCCTAAAGTTTCTAGACAATTCTAATTTTATCATGACAAATAAACCTTCATATATCATATTCTTGTAAAATATTCTAGAAGTTGTCTTGCTTTTATTCAACATGTATGTTCCTGAACCAAGGAGAAAAACAGATGATGCCTTGTCCATTTGGAGGATCATACCAAAACAAATAACAAATGGGGAAAACACCGATCCTTTCCTAGACATCAAAAGGAATAGGACATATAGAAAGTTACTGTTTTAATCTCTGTTGAAGCAGTTTTGTAAACTAGGCATTCTTTTGCATGAAGGCCGTAATGCCATGTATTCTTAATGAATTGGACTTCCTCTTTTTTTCACATGCTTAGTGGTATATTATATCCCTTGATAGCTGAAAAGAAATGGACAGTGAGAGATATTGAGTATACAAGTGTAAATTGGCCACAATTTTAAATGAAAAGTGTTGTCAAATATTAAATTTAGCAAAAGCAAGAGCCTAAAGTGAATGTAATGGTAGAGTCTAGACGACGGATTCATCACACATCACAAAACAATTTAATAGGATCAGCCGAGTGCTGAGATGAACACACATATTATCATAGGTCATCTACTATGACCAAAAACATAGTTGTTACGCAGAAGGTTGTTGGCGATTCTTACGCTCAAAGAAATTAATCTGCAAGCGGACGGATATCGCTTGTAGTTTTCACCAGGAGTATTCCTAGAGTTATCGAATCCACAGGGAACGAGGGTTTAAAGAGATAATCCTCTATATCTTAATTATTTAAAATACCAGCCAGTCTAGGTAACGGGGGTTAGGATAAATGAAAAGACCGGGACACACACACACACACACACGATAAATATTCACACAAATAAAGAGAAAGCTACACTAGCTAGATAGACAGTTGGGAGGACAACGAGACAAGTTT
>SPJY01010797.1:1078019-1151713 GCA_005191435.1 Raddia distichophylla | reverse complement strand
GGTTTTCCCCATTTGCTATTTGTTTTGGTATGATCCTCCAAATGGACAAGGCATCATCTGTTTTTCTGCTTGGTTTAGAAACCTACATGTTGAATAAAAGCAAGGCAACTTCTAGAATATTTTACAAGAATCTGATATATGAAGGTTTCTTGTCATGATAAAATTAGAATAGTCTAGAAACTTTAGTATGGTAAAGTCAAGTATTATGAAGGTTTAGGTCTAGATATTTCTAGCAAGGCATGGCTAGGATCTTGTCAAGTATCATCCATCCAACGGCTTTTTATGTTTATATAAGGAGGATGTCATCCCTTACCATGCCATTCATTCCAAGAGCATGGTGGTAGTAGTGATATGTGAGAGTGTGAGAAAGGGTGAGTGTTAGGATAGACACTCTTGAAATATTCCAATGTAGTAATAAAACTTTATTTGAGTGTTGGTCCGCTGTGATATTTTCAAGTGCTTAGTGCTTTGTTGAACCAACTTGTGTTCATTTTTTTCTTTAAATAACTTTTACTATTGCTAGAAACTTTTATATTAAAAGAATCGGTAGAAAATTTTTAATGCTATTATTTATCGGGATAAAAGTACCCGCACCAAATAAATGCAGTTCAACTAATCGCCTAGGTGGTAGCAGTGGTGGTGTGCGAGTGTGAGAAAGGGTGAGTGTTAGGATAGACACTCCACTACCTGGTGGGTGTGGGCCGACGGGGTGCGCTACCCGGAAGCTAAAGCGTGCGCCCGTGCCCCACCTGAATACTATTTGGGCCCATCTCGCTAAATCATACAGTAGATTACCCTCGCTCGCGCGGCCGCCGCCTCACCTTCTTCTCTACCACTCGCCGCAGCCGCCGCCACATAGGGTTCCTCGGTCCGTCCTCTCCAACCCTCCCCACTCCATCTCGCCAACCCCTTCCTACCTCGCCCACCCACCGCCGCCTCACCTTCCACCTCTCCTCACCCGCCTTCCACCCCACCGTGTAAAATGGATTTTTACGTGGATGGGTTTCTGACTGGGGTTGTCTTGGGTGCGTATGATGCTGCTATGATCGGGCATGAATTTGACAGTCCAGATTACTTGTCTAGCTACCTTGATGGTTACGCATTTAGTTTGGGTGCCGTAGGGCCACATGAGCCAAATCTGCCCGGAGGCAACGGCGGCCACGGCGGCGGCCCGCAGCCGCCGTACGTGGGACATGACATTCACCAATTGGATCCCAATGGTATAAATCCACCACACCTATCTATGTCAGTTCCTACTTTTTAATGCGGGAACTTGTGCTAGGTTTGATATAGTTAGACTTATCTAATTTCCATCTCATGGGAAGCTATTTTGCATTATAAGCAACACAGATGATTTAGACGTACTCCTCATTATGATTTATGTTGTTGAGAAAGTTGCTACAATTTTGTTATGTATGAAAAAATACTCAATTTAGGTCAGGTAGGTCATTTTGTCATGCCGGTGCGATTTACTAATTTTACGTTTTGATGTTACTGTTCCCTCGGTGTCAGGTTTTAATCGTTACCATGCAAGGTTTAAAGGAATCACAAGCTTGCTGACTAACCGTCAGTTGTTCTGCATCATGAGTAATGTCATTGAATTTGATGTCCTACCTGAGAATGCTGGTCTAAGAGGTATTTCCCATGTCATTCTTGAATGCTTTCTTGCCCTTAACTTCAATAGTTACTCACCGCATCTTTTGTAGAGGGTGTGTATCTATTGAATGTTGATTCACATGGTCTAGAAGATGATGTATTATGGGCCAATGTATTCATTGTTCTTGAAGATGGTGAATGGGATCTTACTGAAGAGTCCCAAAGACATAGGGTAATGTGATGTTGATGTTTCGTGATCTAGCCGCTCTTTTATAATTTCTGGAAGCAAGCCTTTGCAAATACCACTTCTATTGTGAATTCAGGATAACAAAGCCAAAGTCTGGATTTGGAGTGTAACATGTAACCATGATGGCTGGATCCGAAAGATTTATCGTTGCAGGTCAGATCTGAGTATCTGATTCAGCTTGTTGCATAATATTTTTATCCTTTCTGTCCTAATTTCTATCGTTATCGTTTCTGTTTAGTACTATACCCGACTGGGTGGTGGTGCATTACCGCCGCACTTTTCTACTTGAGACGACTGTGAACTACATGGCTAGTTTAATTCAAGGGATTCAGATGCAGTATGACATTCTGCAGACCAGAGACGTTTTAAGCACTAATGCCATCGAGGAAGCTGTTCAGGAACTTTAGGTAATGAATGCCACTTTTTTAATGTTTCGGTGCAAAACAACATTGTCAAAGAGTGGTATGTTATTCGATTTTTCTCATTATTGAATCATCAGTTTTATTTTGAATGATTATTACATTTTGTATTAACACTGATATATTCTTTTGAGCACTTTGTTATGTGATGGTTGAATATGCATTATGCATCCTCCTAGCTAGCCTTGCTGGGCTAGATTAGCCAAATGATTTAAACATGCCCGGTATTTCCATATAGTGGTAATAGAAATTATCTCTATGGATTGGTTTAATTCTACCCTAATGGATATTTGAAAGAGTTAAAGACCTAGAGGAGAGTCTTGTTTTTGAGTGCAAATATGTTCTTTGTTTGCCAGTCTTGTCTTTTATTGCAAATATGTTCTTTGTATGCCACTCTAAGCCGCACTCTTGTTTTTCTAACACTTTTCTTTGATCCCTATATTCGTTTTTGACAGTATTTTTGTTTAACCATAATTGACTGTATAAAAGTATGTAAAATTTATACGAACTACCAAAATACTGTAGGATAGGAATTTGCTCCAAAAGATCTTTTTTACATGAATTACTTTGATAGATATTATTTAGCAATAACATCAATTTTGCCTCTGCCTAATTATTCTGGCTGAATATTTTTATTGGTTTTTAATCCCTGGAAATTGTAGGGAATAAATTGAAAATTTTGTCCGTGGGTAGATGTCTAACATACTATTCATCAACTGCTGCTACTAGTTTCTTTTTCGTACCGCGATACCTTATCCATTTAGCTTGTTAATCCTCTGTTTGGCAGACTAGACTGCCCAACAATTTGCCTAGGCTGCTGCATGTTTTGCTTCTCCGTCGAAAAGTACAAACCACTAACACCCACTCATATATAGCACTGTTTCTGAACCAAAACAGCAGTCTATGCTAATTTTAGAAAGGAAAAAGTCTACATCACCCCCTGAACTATTTCGCGGGTGGTTTTGCCCACGTGGCAGCTGACATGGCGTTTTCATTTTTTTAAATTATTTTTTTTATTTTGGCCCACATGACAGCCTCCTCTCACCCTCTTGTCCCTCTCACACTCTCTCTCTCTCTCATCTCCCCCTCTCTCTCTCCCGGGCGATGGCGTCGGGCGGCGCGGAGCGAGGAGGAGGCCTGGGCGGTGGCGGCGCGGAGTGAGGAGGAGGCGTGGGCCTCGGCGGTGGTGGGGCGGTGGTGGCCGGCACGGGCTAGGAGGCCGCCTGGGCGGCGGCGGCGGCCGACGCATGGCTAGGAGGCGGCGGACGGCGGTGGGCGGCGCCCAGATCCGGTGCGGCACGCATGGCTAGGAGGCGGCGGCGCCCGGATCCGTCCGGCGACGGGGAAGGCGAGGCGGCGGCGGGATCCGGAGGCTGCGGAGAAGATGAGGAAGAGGCGGCTGCGCGCGGATTCGGTGGCGGCGGCGCCCATATCCGACCGGCGGCGGGTGAGGCGAGGCGGCGGCGGGAGCGGCGGCGCTGGAGAGAGGGAGAGAGGCTCCCGCCGCCGCTGCTGAGAGGGGAGAGGGATCGGAGGGAGAGAGAGAGAGAAGACCTTGAGAGGGGAGAGATGTGGTTGACATGTGGGCCAATGTAAATAGTATTTGAAAAAAAAAGAAATGCTGATCGGAGTGCCATGTCAGCTGCCACGTGGACAAAACCACCCGGGAAACAGCTCCAGGGGGTGATTTGCCCGGTTTTGCAAAGTTTAGGGGGTAGAATACCTGGTTTCATAGTTCGGGGGGTTAAGTAGACGGAGGTTAATAGTTCAGGGGGTGATGTAGGCTTTTTCCTTTTAGAAACCAGTAGAAATGTTCAGACAGAATACATTTGGTAGCACCAAAATTGGTGCTGTTGCTAAATAGCATCTATCAGTGCATTTCGCGTAAAAAAAGATATGTTAGTTGCTACTCATTAACATTGTCTAGCAGACCATCTTCTAAAATTTGAAAGATATCTTCCAATGACCCTATCTGATGTTTTTGTGCTCCATGTTTTCTTTGTCTTGCGTATTGACTCTGCAGAAGTCTGTTGTAAGTGTGCATCACTATGGGGATACTTTTGCTGTTAGGATAGTGATTTATGTGGTAAAATTAATTAGTCAGGCACCTACTAAATGTTTTTAGATAATGAAGACCCACTCCAATTTTCCATTACTGCAAAACCATCTGATCGCAAAAATGCCTCAATATTGTGAACCTGAGTTCATAGATTCACTGCCCTTATGTTGGAAGGTTTAGGTACACCGTACACTGGATTGTAGAAAAGTTTTATTCTATTGACATAATGAACTATATGGTCGGTGCAATTGAAAAGCTTGATACAAAAATTAAAGGAAGTGTTGGTTTTTAAACTTTAAATTTAGATGCTGTTATTGATTGTCTTCACTTCGCAGTTAAGTTAGAAATAAGAGCTGGTAGTGGGTGTGGCAGTTATCCGAGCTTCTATTTAAAACCATGTTTTGACCCGGCATAAAGGAACATGGAATTATGAGGCGATAGTCTATGTATGCAAATTTCCTTCTTACTAACAGTTCATGGACACCGCGCATCAAACAATTGCAATTCCAAACTGCATGAGCTTCCAAATGCCACTGGTCGTGCATTCATACGATTCAATGAAAAAAGTACACCAGTTCTCCAGAATTATTATCACTCCGATCATCAGCCCTTTTCTTAGTTGGTACTACAAAGCATCTAAGACATGAATACTAGGCAACGAACATGCCATACTATGCCAGCATCAAGAACTAAATTGCTAAAGCAGGAGACAGGAAGGACATAAGTTGTAGTATGTCCCATGGTGAGAAAAATGTCCGACTTAATGAGACTGTGCAGGGTTTTTCGCCCCCCTCCTTAAACAAGTAATATGGAGTAGTAGACAAATTGAACATGCTCAAACATCCAAAATTAGGAGAGCCTTTTGTACCTTAGGAAGCTCTAGCATTCTTTTAGTTGGTATGGACCCTTCATGGCAGGCTTCGGTATTCTTTTGCAACTAGCTTACCACCCCACGCGTCGCGCGGGATATAAAGGCAATAAAAGTATATCGCACATACTCTTATTATTCCACATATTCATACTAATGCGTATGGTACAATGTATTGTGTGTATATACAATAAGAATAAAGTGACAACAAAAGACTCTTGGTCTAAAAGGACTTAAGCATATTTTGATTCTATTACCGCTATTTGCTAGCTTCTCACCATTCAAATACTAACATGAAGTTTCTGTAGGTAAAATAGATTTGGTCAAATTTGTGAAGCATGACTATGTAGAGCAATAATAAACAAAATATAATGCGTAGGAAAGAACAAAAAGGAAACGCATGAAACACAACGACAAAGACTTAATGACATTGAGCATAATTACCAGTTCACCATTCTATTGGATATTATTGTAATTATGCTATTTTGATAAGGTTTCTTTTTTGTAGATTTTTTTAGTTCGCCGCAAAGAACCTAGAACAAAAAGCGAATGATAAAATATTTTTTAATTCATTTTTGAATTAAACCGTAGGCTGCTTAGAAATGGCTAGTTATTTTGTGTACCCTTACCATCATACTATGCCCTTTTATTATTTTTTTCCTGCCTTTAAAGTTTTTTGGTGCTGGAAGAAATCTAGAAATGAAAACCTGGCTATTTTATTTTTTGTTCCTGTTTTTAAAGCTTTTTTGTGCTGAAAGAAATGTAAAAAAGAAAATCTGGAAAATAAAAGGTTGTGACCTGGGGTGGCTGGGATTCGTACCCAGCACCTCCCAGGTGCATGGCGCTAAGGCATGGGCTGCTCTTCAGGCATGTCCGAGGGAACGGAGTGCTGAGAGCTAGTCATGGGCCCCACGGTGGGTGCCAGCTGTCGGTCGACCCCCTCATCGAGACCATGATGAACCCGCTCCTGCGCAGCCAACAAAGGGCGCGCGCTATCACCACGGTCATCCATGACCTGGAGAAGGACCCCCGCGGCTTCACTATGGCGGACCTGTGTCCAGCCATCGCTAAAGGCGTAGGCGTCATCACCTGCGGCATCGACCGGCACGAGCAGCAGACTGGCGGCCATCGCCCGGACATCTGGCGCGGGAACGAGTCCGCCTACGGCATCGTCCGGCACGAGGAGCAAAACGGCGAGGGGCGCACAGGCAGCTCTGGCCACAGTGGAGCTCAAAGCCGCTCCGCCGCAACCGCAGTCATTCGCACCGGACCCAGACTGTCTCCTCCGCCAGCGGTTCGCCACGCGGTAGGGTTTTTCCCGCCTAGGCCCACGTCGGGATGCTTCTCCCCCCGAAGGCAACGCTGGGGTACTCCGCCTTCTCCTGCGCTCTTCGTGAAGCGCCATGGCCGCCAAGGTTCAAGCCGGGGCCGATCGAGAAGTTCGACGAGAGTAAGAGTCCCGAGGAGTTCCTGTCCATCTACACTACTGCCATCGAGGCCGTTGTGGTCAACTATTTCCCCATTGTGCTCGAGGGCATGGCCCGAACCTGGCTGTTCAACCAACGGCCTGGTTCCATCCGCAGTTGGGTCCAGCTTCAGGATGCCCTCCGCACGAGCTTCCAGGGATGTTACGCCCACTCTGGACGCCCCCAGGACCTCAAGCTTGTGGTGCAGCGAGACGACGAAAGTCTCCAGGATTTTGTTTGCCGGTTCATGAGATCCCGCAACACGATCCCCTGCATCTCGGATGTGGCTATCATTGAGGCCTTCAAGGATGGTGTCAGGGGCCGGCGCTACACCGAAGACCTCGAGCTCCATCCGCTCAATACCGCGAGCGAGCTCTTTGGCACCGTGGCCCTCTACGTCAACGCCTCCGAGGCGGTGGAGCACAAGAGGGGCTGCGTTAGGAAGAAGGCCAAGGTCAGCGCCGGCCCGGGCAAGGCCGAGGCCGAGAAGAAGAAGAAGAAGCGGCCGGAGCAGTCCGCCAAGTTCATCGCGGCGGTTGAGCCCGATCATCCCAAGTGCCCATCGCTGCAGCGTCCTCTGCCGGCGCGCCCGCCGCCGCAGCGCCCACCGCAGCTGCGCCCGCAGTGACTTCCCCAGGCTGGGGGCAGGCCACGCGGAGGCCAGGGGCACCCTAGCTGGCCTCCCCGTCCGCAGCAGCAGAACAGAGGTGAGGACCCGTCCCATGACCCCAGTCTCTTCTGCCGCCTCCACCAGCGCCCCGGCCACGACCTGCGTAACTACCGCACGTGGGCCCGCCAGTTGGAGGACTTCTACGCTGGCAGCGGTCCCATGCCCAAGCTACCTAAGGGCACGGCCGCAGCACCTCCTCTGCAGGACGGCCAGGACAAGGGCTTCCCTGAGGCCCGCTGCCACGTCGCTGTCATCTTCGGCGGCACGTCAGCCTACAGCTCTCGCCGTGAGCTAAAGGTCGCATCCCGCGAGGTCCTCCACATCTCCCGTGGTGAGCCCGCGGCGGAGTCCCTGCCTTGGTCCAGCCAGGCCATCACCTTTTCGGTGACGGACTGCCCGGCCGGGCTCTCCAAGCCACAGCGCCTCCCGCTGGTCTTGTGCCCCACCATCGGCAACACCCGAGTTGACCGTGTCCTCGTGGACAGCGGGAGCTCGCTGGACATCATCACCATGCGCGTTCTGGGCCTCATGCAGGTTCCGCGCTCCAAGATCAAGGACATCACTGTCCCTTTCCATGGGATAGTCAAAGGATCGTCGCTTCGCCCTATCGGGCAAGTCGTGCTGACCGTGACGTTTGGCTCCTCCGTCAACTTCCGGACGGAGTACATCACCTTCGAGGTGGTGGAAACCGACCTTCCCTACAACGCCATCTTGGGTCGCCCCGCGCTCTCCAAGTTCATAGCGGTCTCCCACCATGCCAACCATTGCCTCAAAATGTCGACGCCAAGGGGAGTAATCACCGTCCGGAGGAAACACAAGACGGCCCTCGACTGCGATGAGACCACGCTGGCCATGGTAGGCCAGCTCCCTACCCGTGGTCCCAGCAGTAAGGAGCGCCCCACAGTGAGCCCAAAGGTGGCACTGCAGCCGCAGGAGCCCACCAAAACCATCGTCCTCACAGAGACAGACCTCTCCAAGGTGGTCCACGTAGAGACAACCCTCGAGCCTCAATAGGAACTCGAGCTCATTACCTTCCTCCGGGCTAACAAGGACGCGTTCGCATGGCAACTGTCCGATATGCCCGGTGTCCCAAGGGAGGTGATCGAGCACAGTGTCAGAGGCGTGTTCCCAACTAGAAGTCCAAGATCATCCAAGACCAGCTCGGCAAGCTGCTTCGAGCTGGCTTCATCCGCGAAGTTCAGCACTCCGATTGGCTTGCGAACCCAGTCGTAATCCAGAAGAAGGGCAGCAAGTGGCGCACGTGTGTTGACCACCGCGACCTTAATTCTGCCTGTCCCAAGGATAACTTTCCCCTTCCACGCATAGATCAGCTAATTGACGCTATGGCAGATTCAGCCTTGATGAGTTTCCTGGACGCTTACTCCGGTTACCATCAGATCACGTTGTGTAGAGAGGACGAAGAGAAAACCGCCTTTGTGACGCCTTTCGGCACATCTTGTTATACGACCATGTCTTTCGGTCTCAGAAATGCTGGCGCCACATTCCAGTGGCTCATGCAAAAAACTCTCCCTGATCAAATAGGGCGCAACGTAGAAGTATACATGGACGATATCGTAGTCAACAGCAAGGACGCCCGTGACCACGTCTCCGACCTAGGGGAAACCTTTGACAGCCTGAGACAGCACCGGGTCATGCTAAACCCCGAGAAATGCGTCTTCAGCGTCAAGCCCGGCATGCTTCTTTGCTATGTAATCGGCGGGGCAAGCATCGGTGCGAACCCCAAAAAGATCGAGGCCGTCGAAAAGATGAGGTCGTTGACCTACGTGAAGGACATCCAGTCCCTCACTAACAAAATGGCGGCCTTGAGCCGTTTCATCTCCCGCCTTAGAGAACGAAGCGCGCCTTTCTGCAAGCTCCTTCGTAAGCACAATAGTTTCGAGTGGACTGAGGAGGCTGAGGCCGTGTTTCTGCAGCTGAAGCAGTACCTCGCCTCGCCACCTGTCCTCACCAGTCCCAAGATCGAGGAAGTCCTCCGCTATACCTCTCGGTGACACCAAACGCCGCAAGCGCGGTGTTAGCAGTGGAACGAGAAGGAAGCAACAGCCCGTCTACTACATGAGCGAGGTGCTCACCGGGCCAAAGAAGCGCTATTCCGACCTTCAGAAGCTGTGCTATGCCTTGCTGATGGTCTCGCGCAAGTTGCGTCACTATTTCGAAGCCCATCAAGTCATTATCTCGACTACTTACCCGATCAAGGACATTCTTCGAAACCCGGAGGCCACAGACCGGGTTGCGAAGTGGGGAGTCGAGCTGGGTGAGTTTGACATCCAGTTTATGTCCCATACCACGATCAAGGCCCAGGCCCTGGCTGATTTCGTTGTAGGGTTGACCAGGCCGAATGAGCATGAGATAATCTCTCCAGGTCAAGATAGGAAAGAAGGTCGGTGGACTCTGTTCTTCGACGGTTCACACCAGTCCGGGCGATCAGGATGTGGTCTCGTTCTCATCTCCCCCAACGGAGAGTGATTCCAGCACGTCATACAAATACAATTTGCGGCGACAAACAACGCCGCAGAGTATGAAGCCCTAATAGCGGGCCTAAGAGCATGCGTTGCGCTCGACATCAAACAACTTGTTGCGAAAGGGGATTCGCAGCTCGTCGTCCGCTAGGTCAGGGAGGAGCTTCAGGCAACTGACGACTCGATGGCGCGGTACCTGGCGGAAGTGAGGAAACTGGAGAAGCATTTCACGAGTTTCGAAATTAGCTAATTCCCAGGGAAGAGAATGGCGAAGCGGACAAGCTCGCCAAGCTCGGATCCTCACAAGAACCGGCCCCGCCGGGGGTGCTAGTGCAGCACCTTCTAATGCCCTCTATTCCCTCCGAAGAGGAGGCCACGGGGACGTCGGCTACCCCCCAAACAGAGACATCCGGTACTGTCTCATTCCTCGAGCAAAGCACCTCCTGGATGACGTCAGTCATCCAGTTCTTGGAGCAGGGGACATTACCCGAGGACGCTGCTGAGCGTTCCCAGCTAAAAAGGCGAGCCCGAGCTTACCGTCTGCACGGGGGATCACTGTACGGGTGCTAATGGCGTACTTTGTAAGTGAAAAAGGCGAGCCCGAGCTTACCGTCTGCACGGGGGTTCGCTGTACCGAAGGGGTGCTAATGGCGTGCTTTGTAAGTGCGTTACCCAAGAGGAAGGTAAATACCTCCTAGCCGACATCCACGAGGGCATCAGCGGTGCACACGCCTCACACAGAACCCTCGTCGGCAAAGCATTCCGCATGGGCTACTACTGGCCCGCGGCGATGAGCGACGCAGAAGCCTTAGTTAAGCACTGTGAAGCTTGCCAGTATCATGCGCGGATGACGCACCAGCCCGCGTATGAGCTGCAGACAATTCCACTAGCATGGCCATTCGCGGTGTGGGGGATGGACGTCTTAGTACCATTCCCCAAAGGCCTTGGTGGCAAAACGTACTTGTTCGTAGCCATCGACACCTTCACCAAGTGGATCGAGGCCGAGCCGATCTCCAACGTCACTGCAATTGCCGCAGTACGTTTTTTCCGAAGCATTGTTGCAAGATTTGGCGTGTCCAGCAGAATCATCGCTGACAATGGCACCCAATTCAGGAGCCGGGAATTCAACGATTACTGCGAGGAAATAGGAATAAAACTCGCTCTTGCTTCTGTGGCCCACCCACAAAGCAACGGAGCAGCTGAGCGAGCTAACGGACAGCTAGTCCAAGGCATCAAAAAACAGGTTTACGACGCTCTCAGGGCAAAGCAACAAGGTTGGGTTGACGAGCTACCGTCAGTACTATGGGCAGTCCGGACAACAGCCAGCCGGGCTAAGGGGAAACCCCTTTCCGGCTCGTCTATGGCTCGGAGGCAGTCCTCCCGACAGAAATGAGACTAGGATCCGATCGTGTTGACTTCGCTAGCTTCATGGTCAACGACGAGGAGCGGCAGCTTGACCTCGATCTACTTCGGGCTGCGGCCTACCAGCAGTCCCTGCGTCGTAAGTTTCCTTCATTTCAGTTCCTTTCATTTTCAAAAAAAAAAACTCCCCCAATCACAAGTCACGGCGGGCTAAGTCTTGACCATTCCAAACAGCCCGTGGCCAAAATCTGAGAGCTAAGGATAAAGCATTCCGGAGCATTTCCACGACGGGATAAGCCGATCACTCGCACCCTAGTGAATCTCCGCGCAATATCGAATTCCCGTGGCCCAAAGATACAGTTAGCCCACGACAGGTTAGTTCGAATGGCTAACTTAGGCCTCGTAGCGCTCGGGGACTGATTAATTTTTGCGCCCAGATCTCTTTTCTTCTAGGCCTTCCACCTCGTCAAGCCCGCATAGCGCGCGTCCCAAACGAAGCTCGGGGGCTAGAAGTTCGCACGAATTTTTTCTAAGTCACTCTAATCTCTAGACCGCGCCCAATTTCAAGATCGCACTTGGACTTGGCCGCGGCCCGGGGGCTTGATGATTAGGCGCACCAAAAATAACCTTTCTAAAAGCAATCTGTTTGCTCCAATTTCATAAGTTCATCACAGGACTTCGTTACTGTTCATCTTGTTCCTCTGTTTTCGCATTGCAGGTTTGTAAATTCACATGGAAAGGAAGAACGAATGAGATTGACAAGGGCAAGTCGCTTAAGAGAAACTGCATTTCACATGAAGTATCTTACAGGAGCAAAGGGATTCTACAAACAAAAGGAGGCCTTACCATCCTTGACTACCGCAAAAGGGGCGCTGCGCTACTACAGCTGCGACGGCGCCCAAGAACCTAACGCTACTCCATCGCTCCTACTAGCGGCGCTGGCGACGAGCCGGTGGAGCCGCGGATCCTGCCGACGATGACGACGACAGAGAGCGTGGCGCAGGCGCGGACGGGCCCGGCGCGCTAGGATGGCGCCTTCGCCGGTTGCGGTTGGGGTCACCCATGAACACCCACCGCTCCACGTCAGGAGCCTCCGCCAGCACGGCTCCTGCTACCACGGGCCCCGGTGGGGCCCCTTCCTGCGCCGCGGCCACCGGCGCGGCCTCCCCTCCAGCCGCGGCCACCCGCGCGGCATCCTCCTCCGCCGCCAGTACGGCAGCGTATGCGGCATCGGCAGCAATCTGCGCCGCCACCGCATCCTCCTCCACCGCCAAGGCGACCGCCAGCGCCCTGGCCATCTCCTCGTCAGCACGGAGTAGGGCGTGCGCCGCTAGTGCGACCGCCTAACTCGCGATGGCGGGGGCCGCAGCGGCGGGAGCCACGGCAGCGGGGCCCACGACCTCCTCCTCCCCCGCGGGCTGGATCGGCGGCGACGGAGGAAGCGGCGGGTTAGGATCAGCGAACAGAGCATCGCGGAACGCCGCCGCATAGCCGGAGTTGTACTAGGAAGAAATGGTTTCAAGCTATCTATCTCTTCTTGCCCCCTTTACTTTGCCTCTGCTCGGATCTGGCGGTCTCTATTCGCTGTTCTAAGGCAAGCGCAGGCAAGGCTTAAGGATCACGCGGCGCGCTGCGCCTCGCTTTATAGGCCAGCGGCTGTGCAATGTCCTGTCGCGCTACGAATTACCCAAAGCATCGTTGCGCGCGAAGGGGCAAGCAATTAAAACGCACTACCCGAGCTGAAGAGACGCGCGCACACGCGCCGTCTCGCGGAATACCAACCGCGCCAATCGTTGCGCAAAGCGTGTCCCGGCCCCACTATCAGTGGCCAGGGAAGAAATCACCGCGTGGAAAAACCTACTGCGCCGGCATGGCCCACTGGTACGAACAAAGACTCAGCGGTCTCCCCGCGGTCTGACGCGTGGCCTAGGCCGGGTACGCGAACTAACGTGGTTTGTTTCGCCTCCGTATCCGTGCCTGGCAAAGCGTGCCCTCGCCGTCAGCGGAACACTGTGCCGCAACGCAGAGCCCACAGTGCGCGCCACTTGATACAATAAACTAAGGTGAAAAATGGCTAAGCCCTTCGGCCACCGCACATTACGCAATGTTTATCCGATTAAACGGGCGTTCAAAAGAAAATATACAGAAGTGTATGGCGCAGAGCCCGGGAACGGTTGGACCGGGTCAAACTAAGGTCCGTGCTGCAGCTTAAGCCTCTCTAACTCGATTTCTAAATCCCGGACTCGTGTCTGCGCCTGAAGTAGCTCTATGGCTCGTGCGGCCATATCATTTTGTTCCTGACGCAACTTGACCCGGGCTTCGACGAGCTCCTCCTTCTGCTTCTTCAGGTTTTATGACTCTGCCACGGACTTCGCCCCAGTTTCGCGTAACGCGGTACTTTCCGCCGCGAGCTTATTACAAGTTTCCTCGAGCCCGCGCGCCTAAAATAAATTACACAAAATGTTCGTGGCACAGAGTTCGGGAGCAGATAGACCGAGTCAAACTACGGCCCGCACTGCAGCCTGAGCTTCTCCAGCTCGGATTCTAAATTCCGTATTCGCGTCTGCGCCTGAAGCAGCTCTATGGCTCGCGCGGCCATGTCATTCTGTTCCTGGGGCAGCTTGGCCCGGGCTTCAACGAGCTCCTCCTTCTGTTTCTTCAGGGCTTCTGACTCTGCCACGGACTTCACCCCGGTTTCGCGTAACGCGGTATTTTCCGCCACGAGCTTGTTGCGAGCTTCCTCGAGCGCGCGAACATTGGAGTTGTGCTCAGACTTAGTGGTCGCTAGCTCGTTGATGGCCACCTCTCTGCGTTTGTACTCCTCGTCAAAAACGATCCGGGCCCTATCAGCTTCTTCGCGAGCTGCCTGGGTTTGGATCTTTGCAGCTTCCTCCAACTCCTGAGCTTGAGCGAGCCTCGTCATGGCCTCTTGCTCTTTCTCCTGCGCTGATCTTAGCGCGGCCTCCATCAGTGCGCGGTGGCAAGAGCCTCGACCAAGGCGGTTAGCTCATCCGCGCGCTTCGCCTGAGCTCGGGTTTGCGCTAGCTTGGCTGAGAGACGCTCGATCTTCACCGCGTCATCATCTGACTGCCCGCCCATCGCTTCCATCAGCGAGGACGTGCCGGCGATAAGCGTATAAAGGTGGTACAGGGAAAACCAGATCAAAGCGCGAAAAAATTCAGTACTTAAGCATAACGCGCAGGGCCAAGGGTGCTACCTTCTTGGTTTGAGCAAGCATGCTCTCCGCCCTCGCTCCAACAAGTCCGCGCACATTCCTATCGAGCCCACGGTCAGGGACCTCTTGTAGCGGCAAAGGGGGCAGCCAACCGACTCCTCGCTATCCTCCTCCAGTGGCGCGGAACTCGATGGCGCTGGCGGCGCGGCTGAAAGCAAGGTTGACGTCCCGACCGCGGCCGCCCGCCTCTCGGCGTCCTCTAGCTTGGCCGCGAGCTCGGCCTTCGCCGCAGTTGCTTGCTCCGCGACCAATTCAGCGTTGCTAAGCCGAGCCTAGGCCCCCACCAGCACCTTCTTTAGCTCGTCCGCCGTCAGCTTGAGCGCCGCGAGCTCGGTCGGATCGTCCAGCCCAGGAATGGGGTATATCTTCAGACGTGGCAGGCCCGTTCGGCCGGCCTCCTGCGACCTGGCGGCATCCTGCTGCTCCACCCATTCTGGAGTGGCGGAGATCCAGCCCGCAGACGCTAGCGGAGCCACGCTAGGCATCACTACACTTGCCCAACCATCCGGCGTCAGCACGCGGACCGGCCAGATCCAGTTGACTAACAGCATCTGCCGGTCAGGCATCGGAAGGCTTTTCCAACCAGGGTCTCGAAGTAGTCTGCGATTCCCTTGCGGTCAACTGGCCACCACCCATGCGCCGTGCGCCCTTCAACGCGCAGGGGTGTGATCCACACAGGAAGATCGCTCAGAATGACATACACCATTTCCGCGACCTCCGGTAAGGTCTCCAGTACCGCCACTGGTAGGCAGTACGACGGTCCTCCGCGGACCGGCCGGTTCTTACCCTTCAACTTCGACAGCCCGGCAGCCTCTAGCTGCGCCAACTGGAGCGCCCCTCCTCTGGGCTCGACCGTTTCGTCCTTCGTCAGCCCGGCGGCCTCTAGCTTCTGCAACAGGGACACCCCTCCTATGGGCTCTACCGGTTCGTCTTCAGCCGCCACGGTCTTAGCAGAGGGAGGCAGCACAGAGTCCACCACTTTGGCGCTGCAAACTGCGACAAAGAGCACGACGATCAGACATGCAAACAGATTAGTAAGCGCTCAGCACGGGAAACATATGTGCTGGCTCGAGCTCAGTGTCCTCGTACACCCCTGGCGTAGGACGCAGGAAGAGCTCCGTCTCTAACCCTCCAACGTGGCTTGTGGTAGGTGTGGCCGCTTTCTTTCGGCTCGCGGGAACCTTCCTCGTGGGTCCTCGGCGCTGCGCTGCCGCCGGCGACGGGCCCGACACCAGCACAATCTCCTCCTCGTCACTGCCTGGAACAGGCCGGTACGTCCTTCTCTTTCTCGAAAGCGCCGCGCCCTGAACTCGAGCAAGACACCTTAAAGGCCGCGTAACACCTAGCACTCAACCCATGTCGGAAAGAGAAGGCCTGCCTGTGTAGGCGCCGCGCGTTTTCTCGCATACGCCCCCGCGCTTGTTCGTGCCGAGCTCGCCGCGGTCGATTGCGGCGCTGGATTTTCTTCGCCTGACAACGGCGACGGGGCCGACGCCTCACCAAATGCCGCCGACGTTTTCTTTTGCGGCAAGCGCGCCGCCGGCGGTTGCGCCGATGAATCCCCCTCGTTCAAACCCGTGGCTTGAATGGTTTTCTCAGCCGCTCTCCACGTCCGCTACAAAACAGATATTGCGGCTCGTCAGGGCCCTGAGGGCACGCGCAGCTACGAATTCGATCGAACACCTTCCGGGCGCCTACCTCAGACAGCCTGTCCTTCACGAATCGTATGCGGCGAGGGGTCTTGTCCAGAGGTAGCAGCATCCCCGCGATCCGCGCGAGCTCGCGGGCCGGGAGTCCTGCACAGCATCGTCAACAGTCACATCATGCCCCGACCTGAAATCGAACGTAAGGGTACCGCCGGCGCCCACCTTCATGAAAGTCCCGGTCTGGATCTTCCCAACCGTCCATATCACTGACACACCGCCCGCGGCGCCCCAACGGGCTGATCCGGTGTCGAATGTAGCCGACGACGACTTCATAGCCCGTCAAACCATCCTTGACGAGCCCCTTGATCTCGCCCTCTATGACTTGATCCTCCAATTGGGGCTCGCTCCGCTGGAAGATTGGGGTATCCGGCGCATCCGAAGAATAGTCCATGCTCGAGCCCCCGCGGCTCAAATAGAACCACCGCCGAGCCCAACCGTCGACTTTCGTTCTCACCTCGTACTCCGGGTACGACTGGCCGCCCCGGGCTCGGCGCGCAGTCAAGTCGAAGACTCTGCCGTTTCCCACGCGGTGGCCGACGGGCTTCAATTCGAAGTAATGTTGACGGAGGCTCACTGTTGGCCGTACCCCGCAGTGCGCCTCGCACAGGAATGCAAAGATGGATAGGTGGACGTAGGATTGCGGAGACAGGTTCTCTGGCCTCAGCTCCGTAAAGGCGAAGAAGTCCGTGACGAATTGAGATTCCGGCATGCGAAATCCGCAGATGGCTGAGTTCTCAAAGCAGACCGACTCGTCCAGCCTGGGCCTTGGCTTCGGGTCCGCGCCAGGAAGCCTCCATGATCCTAGCTTAACGAAGCCGTCCCTCTCCAGCTCCCCCATCCTCTCTGCCGTCAGAACGCTCTCTCCAATGAAAACCATGGCGACGGAAGGTAGGAGGCAGGAAGACAAGGGGCAAGGGGAGAAGATGAAGACAGAGGCAAAGGGGGTGATTTTGCAGTACAAGCTCCCCTGTAGCGATGCCTTATAGAAGAAGGCAGCAGTCGAAGCGGAAGTCGTGGGGACCGTGCTCAGGAGGGCGCAACTGCCCCCACCTTTATGTCTAGTCACATTCAATGGCCAGACTTCGGTTCCCGAGCCAAATCTTCCCGCGCGGCGCGTGTTGTGATTTTCTCTCGAAACCTTAGACCGGCTCGCCACGCGACCCGCTTGAGGCTCGGGGGCTGGCTGTTGGTGATTGCTAAACGGTCCTCCCTAAGACGGGCCTTGGGCCAATTCCGTACCGGCCCATCGCACAAGCGGAGGGTCCAAGAGGTCGTTCCCGGCCGTACTAAAGGAGGCGCCTAACCCACCAGCGGCTGCCCCGGGAGCCCGGGAGAAGGTCTCTCGGGTGATCCACCTACCTATGGGCAGGTGGCGACAACTGCCGTATCCCACCATACTTTCTCCGGCCTTGACCGGAACAAACTGTGTCTCCCCAGGAACCCGCAGCCCGGGGAAGAACACGCGAGCAGCCCGTCTTGTCGTTTGCCCTCTTTGGCAGGCAGCGGATGGTTGTTACGCTACGCGACGCCCCCAACGGGAGGCGTGAGGCTGGCTCTGTCCAGTCAAGGCTATATTGGGGGTAAAGGAAAAGTGCTTTCTCCCTAAAGAAGGATTCTCCCCCGTATCGGCATGCTAAGGCAAACACGTGTCCAGTACTAACCCGACCGGCTTCTCCCTGCAGGCTCGAGACCAGACAGAGTCCTAGAACGAGACAAGAGTCTTACCGCCAAAGCAAAGACCAGCGTGGGGCCCACCGCATCAACTTCGGACAACTCGCTGCGCCTATAAAAGGAGGATTCCTGAACGCTCGAAGGGATCCCGATCCCGAAGCGAACACACCTAACTCCCAGTGCACAAGCCGTATCCGTTTGAAGCTTCCTCACCAGTAGTCTTAGTCCTTAGCTACCTCCCTTGTAAGTTCGGGATCGGTGCCTCGGAGCCCGATCTCGGCACCTTTGTACTGTTTTCCACCGTATAATCAACTAAGCTGGAGTAGAGCTATTACCCGGCAGTGGGGGCTCAAACCAGGGTAAAATCGCTTGTGTCTTCGTGGTTTGTATCCTTTCCTCTCTTCCTTCTTCCCTCTCTTTTTCTGTCACTGTACGAAGGATTCATACCCGGATCGTCAAGTCGCACCAGGCTTAGTCTGGGAAGACTGCGCGGCCTGAGCCCTTGCAGGCTTGGCCGCCACCCGTGCTGCTGAGAAGGGTTGTCGTTGGGCCTCACACCAACCTCAAACTCGTCTGCCGGTCCGTGGTCTCGCTGCTCTTCAGGAGCGTGATTCCCAGACACCGACAGGGCTGGAGACCAAGCGAACAGCCGCTGCGTGCTGCCTAGACTTGGGGAAGAAAGGAAGAGATCGGGGCTGGATAAACACCGAAAAAATTCAGCGCACACGGGATTCGAACGCTGGTCTCCATGCTGAGGGCTAGCTCGGATAGCCAACTGGCCAAGGCAGCCGCCTTGTTGAGGATTTGGTGAAAGAAAAAATTATTTTATATATAAAATATATATGGACGGGCGGATTTTATTTCGCGAGATGATCGAACGGGCAGGGATATGTTATGTACTGTACTTAGAACAGTAACCGGGCGCGTGTCAGCAGAGGAGGTATCTGTCCGTACCTCTCTACGATTACATACATAGATGGATGTGTCTAGTTCTTTAGCTGGTGGCTTGGCATTTGTGGTCTAATTTTAGGTCACTTAATCCTAATGAAAACACAATTGTTTCTTTGACCTGGACATGAGGGAGCGATCGGGCAGGATATTGTTTAAATCTGTGATTTTTTTTAGTCTTGTTTTATTGGAAATGGTAAAGATCTAGATGACACATCCTCCGGTGGATTTTCTATTTGAAAGAATTGTTTCTTTTGGGCTTCCTAACATATGTTGAAAAATCTCCGGTTTGTATATTGGTATGATAGTCAAAGCTTGCTTGCTGAATATTTATATTTCTGTTAGAATTGGAACCGATACGAAAGGCCCCCCACTCAAACAATGTGTCAGAATAATGGGTTCAGTTTGTGGGCGAACTTGTAGGAATGAAGCAATAAGCACAAGAGACCATCACTCCTATCATGTATACCCCTATTGAGAAACAATTGTGTAATCTTGTACAAATGATACATTTAATAGAGAACTGATCACATGGACTTTAGATGAGTCTGAAATCCAATTTGTCTTTGTAAAGTGAATTATAAATCTCAGAGTATCTGTATATTACTATATTTATGTGACAGTTGAACCTGGAAGGTTCACACATTCTGATCTGAATTATATTTATAGCTCTACATTAATAATTAGTTCATCACTTGAGTTTCCTAATCCTTGTGCCTGCCAATTTGTAGGCATTGCTGATTATCCTGTCTGGCGTCCTGAGTATTCATGCTCTTTTGGATGAGGGTTTCTTGAGGATCATTTGGTTATAGTAGTTAAAATGTCTGTGCTCCTTTTGGCTGCTACTCTGATTTTTGATAGAGATGTGTGTTAGCCCGGGCATGGCATTTCAAAGGTGAGACATTTTGTTCAAGTTGGTGGGATTTGGATGACTGGACCAGCAGTATTGGTGGTGGTAGCGGATGACTGGGATGCTGTTGCAGCGAAGCAAATATTAACTTTTTTCTCATTGAACTAGCATGGTATCATAACAGGGCTTTGATTCTCTTCATTTGATCGAACCAGATCTGACACCTTTTCTTGTTTGGCTGTCGATGTTAGTGAATTGGATACTTGGATACCCTCCGCTGTTGCGGTTAGTTTTCCACTGGTTGGTGCAAATTCCTGTCTGTGGACGCGTTTTAAGCTGTAGAAGGGACAGTCAAATATATAGTTGGAATTGCATGATGGCAAATAGCCTGGACCGTTCAGGTACTTCATGGTTCTAATAGACGCATCTACATGATGGTCTCATGTGTGTCTTCTATCCACACGGAACCATGCTTTTGCAAAGTTTATTGCTCAAGTTATCAGACTTAGAGCACATTACCCTGAACATCAAATCCAGTCAATACGAATGGACAATGCTGCTGAATTTTCCTCTCGAGCCTTCAATGATTATTGTATGGCACTAGGAATTCAAGTCCAGCACTCAGTCCCATATGTCCACACACAGAATGGTTTAACAGAATCTCTCATCAAGAGAGTAAAGCTTATTGCAAGACCTAACTACAGAATTGCAATTTACCAACCTCATGTTGGGGTCATGCGGTCTTACACGCTGCTGACTTAATTCAATTGCGGCCAACTGGATATCATACAGCTTCCCCGAAGCAATTAGTATGTGGAGATCCACCAAATATTTCCCATCTGCGGAAGTTTGGGTGCGCTACATACATACCGATCTCACCACCAAAGCGTACATCAATGGGCCCACACAGGAAACTGGGGATCTACATGGGATATTTATCTCTGTCGATCATTAAATACCTGGAACCCCTTATAGGGGATTTATTCACGGCCCGGTATGCTGATTGTATCTTCAATGAAGATCATTTTCCGGCATTAGGGGGAGAATTCAAGTACCAAAATGAATGCCCGGAAATCAATTGGGATGCCCAAGACATCTCCACATTGGATCCACGAACTACTGAAACTGAACTTCAAGTTCAGAAAATCATAAATTTGCAACACATTGCAAATAATTTGCCAGACGCATTTACCAATTACAAAGGTGTCACCAAATCCAATCATCCTGCTTAGAATGTGCCGGAAAGAATAGAGGTACCAAATAAAACTATTCAACTCCTAGAAAAGAGGGGGAGAAGTACGGCCATTCCCAAGGATACAGCTTCTTGCGTGAAGTCCAAAGAGCCACCCTTGGCCAGGTGTCTAGCCCGTCAGGGTCTGTCCCGGCCTTGACCAGGTCAACCACGCTGTCCTGGGTCTTTGTCAGGGGGTTTGGCGTACTTCCCGGGCTTCCTTTAGCCCGGGGGAAGGCTCCGCGAACGGCCGGTCTGCTCGAAGGCAGGCCTTTACAGCCATCGTGCCCTGCCATATTTTCTCCGGCCTTGACCGGAGAAGGAACTGTGTCTTCCGAAGAACCCACGGCCCGGGGAAGAACACGCAGGCAGCCCATCTTGTCGTTTGCCCTCTCTGGCAGGCAGCGGATGGTTGTTACGCGACGCCCCCAACGGGTGGCGCGGGGCTGGCTCGGTCCAGTCAAGGCTATAGTGGGGATAAAGGAAAATTGCTTTCTCCCTAAAGAAGTTTTCTCCCCTGAACCGGCATGTTAAGACAAGCACGCGTCCAGTACTAACCCGACCAGCTTCTTCCTGCAGGCTCGAGACCAGACAAAACCCTAGAACGAGACAAGAGCCTCGCCACTAAAGCAAAGACCGGCGCGGGGCCCACCGCATCAGCTTCGGACGGCCCACCGCGCCTATAAAAGGAGGATTCCTGGACATTCGAGGGACCCCGATCTGATCCCGAATCAACCGCACTAACACTCTGGCCACACTCGTCCGAAGCTTCCTTAGCAGTAGCCTTAGCCTTTAGTCACCACCATTGTAAGCTCGGGATCGGTGCCTTCAAGCCCGGTCTCGGCACCCTTGTACTGTTTCCACCATATAATCAACTAAGCTGGAGTAGAGCTATTACCCGGCAGTGGGGGCTCGAACCAGGGTAAATCGATCATGTCTTCGTGGTTTGCATCTCCTTCTTTCCTTCTTGCACTGTACTAAGGACCTGTACCCAGATTGCCAAATCGCGCCAGGCCTTGTCCGGGAAGACCGCGCGGCCTGAGCCCCCGCTGGCTCGGCCGCCCCCCTGGGCTGCTGAGAAGGGTTGTCGTTGGGCCTCACTCCAGCTACAAATTCGTCTGCCGGTCCGTGGACTCGCGGCTCCTCAGGAGCGCGATTCCCAGACACCGACAGCCACGTTACAACGTCTCATGCAAAAAACTCTCCCTGATCAAATAGGGCGCAACGTAGAAATCTACGTGGTCGATATCGTAGTCAAGAGCAAGGACGCCCGTGACCACGTGTCCGACCTACGGGAAACCTTCGACAGCCTCAGACAGCACTGGGTCAAGCTAAACCCCGAGAAATGCGTCTTTGGCGTCAAGTCCGGCATGCTCCTAGGCTACGTGATCGGCGGGGCGAGCATCGGTGCGAACCCCGAGAAGATCGAGGCCGTCGAAAAAATGAAGTCGCCGACCAGTGTAAAGGACATCCAGTCCCTAACAGGCAAAATGACGGCCTTAAGCCGTTTCATCTCCCACCTTGGAGATCGAAGCGCGTCTTTCTGCAAGTTGTTCCGCAAGCACGACAAGTTCGAGTGAACTGAGGAGGCTGAGGCCGTATTTTTGCAGCTCAAGCAGTACCTTGCCTCGCCACCCGTTCTCACCACTCCTAAGCTCGGGAAAACCATCCTGCTGTACCTCTCGGTGACACCAAACGCCGCAAGCGTGATGCTGGCAGTGAAACGAGAAGGGAAGCAGCATCCCGTCTACTACGTGAGCGAGGTGCTCACCGGGCCAAAGGAGCGCTATCCCGACCTTCAGAAGCTGTGTTATGCCTTGCAGATGGCCTCGCGTAAGTTGCGTCACTATTTTCAAGCCCACCAGATCATTGTCCCGACCACCTACCCGATCAATAACATTTTCCGAAACCCGGAGGCTACTGGGGCCGAGTCGCGAAGTGGGGAGTCGAGCTGGGTGAGTTTGACATCCAGTTCGTATCCCGAACCACGATCAAGGCCCAGGCCCTGACTGATTTCGTTGCAGAGTTGACCAGGCCGGATGAGCAAGAGTCGAGCTCTCCCGGTCAAGACGGGGGGTGAAGGTCGGTGGACTCTGTTCTTCGACGGTTCACACCAGTCCGGGCGATCAGGATGCGGTCTTGTTCTCATCTCCCCAACGGAGAGCGACTCCAGCACGTAATACAAATACACTTTGCAGCTACCAACAACGCTGTAGACTATGAAGCCCTAATTGCGGGGCTAAGAGCATGCACTGCGCTCGACATCAAACGGCTTGTTGCGAAAGGGGATTTGCAGCTCGTCGTCCGTCAAGTCAGGGAGGAGTTTCAGGCAACTAACGATTCGATGGCACGGTACCTGGCGGAACTGAGGAAACTGGAGAAGCGTTTCACGAGTTTCGAAATTAGCTACATTCCCAGGGAAGAGAACGGTGAAGTCGATAAGCTCGCCAAGCTCGGATCCTCACAAGAACCGGCCCCGCCGGGGGTGCTAGTGCAGCACCTTTTAAAGCCCTCAATTCCCTTCGGAGAGGTGGCCACGTTGACGTCTACTACCCCCCAAAACGTCTACTACCCCCCAAACAGAGACATCCAGTACTGTCTCATTCCTCGAGCAAAGCGCCTCCTGGATGACGCCATTCATCCAGTTCTTGGAGCAGGGGACATTGCCCGAGGATGCTGTTGAGCGTTCCCAGCTGAAAAGGCGAGCCCGAGCTTAGCGCCTGCACAGGGGTTTGCTGTACCGAAGGGGTGCTAATGGCGTGCTTCGTAAGTGCGTTACCCAGGAAGAAGGTAAGTACCTTCTCGACGACATTCACGAGGGCATCTGCGGCGCGCACGCCTCACACAGAACCCCCGTCGGCAAAGCATTCCGCATGGGCTACTATTGGCCCACTGCGATGAGCGATGCAGAAGCCTTGGTAAAGCGCTGCGAAGCTTGCCAGTATCATGCGCGGATGACGCATCAGCCCGCGTATGAGCTGCAAACAATTCCACTAGCGTGGCCATTCACAGTTTGGGGCACGGACCTCCTAGGACCGTTCCCCAAAGGGCTCGGTGGCAAAACATACTTGTTCGTAGCCATCGACACCTTCACCAAGTGGATCGAGGCCGAACCGGTCTCCAACATCACTGCAATCGCCGCAGTATGTTTCTTCCGAAGCATCGTCGCAAGATTTGGTGTGCCCTGCAGAATCATTGCTGATAATGGTACCCAATTCACGAGCCGGGAGTTCAACGATTACTGCGAAGAAATCGACATGAAGCTCGCCCTTGCCTCTGTGGCCCACCCACAGAGCAACGGAGCAGCCGAACGAGCTAACGGACAACTAGTCCAAGGCATCAAAAAACGGGTCTACGACGCCCTCAAAGCTAAACACCAAATTTGGGTCGACGAGCTACCGTCAGTCCTCTGGGCAATCCGGACAACGGCCAGCTGGGATACAGGAGAAACTCCTTTTCGACTCGTCTATGGCTCGGAGGCCGTCCTCCCAACAGAAATGAGACTAGGATCCGATCGCGTTGACTTCGCCAGCTTCGTGGTCAATGACGAGGAGCGGCAGCTTGACCTCGATCTACTTGAGGCGCGCCGCGAGCAATCCCTACTCCGGGCTGCGGCCTACCAAGCAGACCCTGCGCCGCTACGCCGCACGAAACGTACATACAAGGACCCTGCAAGTAGGAGACCTGGTTCTACGACGAATTCAGAACCTCGCGGGCTTCAACAAGCTTAGCCCCAAGTGGAAGGGACCGTACAAAGTAGTCAGCGCAGCGCGCACAGGCTCAGTACGTCTTGCCGACAAGGATGGGAGCGAGCTCCCTAGCTCATGGAATATCTCCCTTCTACGACGCTTCTACGCTTAAACAGGTCACAAGTTTCCTTCATTTCAATTCAATTTCAATTTTAAAAAAACCTTCCCCCAATCACGAGTCACACTGTTTAAGTCTTGACCAACTCAAAACAAGCCCGTGGCCAAATCCCAAGGGCTAAGGATAAAGCATTCCGGAGCATTTCCACGATGAGACAAGCTGATCTCTCATACCCTAGTGAATCTCCGCGCAATGTGGAATTCCCGCAGTCCAAAGGTACAGTAAACCCACGACATGTTTGTTTAAATGGCTAACTTAGGCCTCGCAATGCTCGGGGGCTGAGGGATTTTGCGCCCAGATTTTTCCTAAGCCTTTAACTTCGCTGGGCCCGCATCGCCACGCTGCCCAACGAAGCTGGGGGGCTAGGGATTTTCGTGAATTTTTCCTAAAACCTTAACTTCGCCAAGCCCGCACCGTGCGCGGCCCAAACCAAGCTCGGGGGCTGAAGTTCGCGCGAATTTTTTCTAAGTCACTCTAATCTCTAGACCGCGCCCAACTCCAAGGTCGCACTTGGACTTGGCCGTGGCCCGAGGGCTGGATGATTGGGCGCGCCAAAAACAAACTTTCAAAAGCAACCTGTTTGCTCAAATTTCCCAAGTTAGCCTCAAAGCTTCGTTACTGTTAATCTGGTTCCCCTGTTTTTGCATTTCAGATTCGCACAGGAAAAGGAGGAACAAACAGACTTAACAAGGAGATTCAATAAAGAAAGCTGCATTTCACAAGGAGAAGATCTTACAAGACAAAGATTTTACAGGCAAAAGGGGAGCCAGCATACCCGGTTTACCGCAAAAGAGGGCGCGGCGGTACTACACCTATGGTGACGCCCAACTCCTAGTACTACAACCACCTCGCCTCGCCTACCAACGGCGCTGGCGACGAGCCGGCGGAGCCGCAGACTTCGCCGATGATGACGACGACGTCAGCGGGCCCGGCGCGGGCACAGACGGTCCCGGCGTGCTCAGGTGGCGCTTCCACCAGCCGCGGATGCTATCGCCCATGAGCACCCACAGCGCCACATCGGGAGCTTCCGCTACCTCAGCCTCCTCCGCCGGAGCCTCCTCTTCCGTCGCCAGCGCGGCGGCGTACGCGGCGTTGGCAGCGATCTGCGCCGCCACCGCATTCTCCTCTTCCTTCTCTGCCGCAAACGCGACCGCCAGCGTCTTCGCCGCCTCCTCATCAGCGCGGAGTTGGGCGTGCGCCGCTAGTGCGGCCGCCTGGCTCGCGACGACGGGGGCCGCGACGACGGAAGCCACGGCAGCGGGGCCTGCGACCTCCTCCTCCTCTCCCGCGGGCTGGATCGGTGGCGAGGGAGGGAGTGGCGGGTTCGGATCCGAGAACAAAGCCTCGCGGAACGCCTGCGCATAACCGGAGTTGTATTCGGAAGACATGGTTTCAAACTCTCTTTCCCTTTTTCCCCTCTTCGCTCTGCCTCTGCTCGGGTCTGGCACTCTCTATTTGCTATTCCAAGGCAAGCGCAGGCAAGGTGTAAGGGTCACGCGACGTGCCACGCCACGCTTTATAGGCCGGCGGATGTGCAACGCCATGTCGCGCTGCGGGCTACCCGAAGCGTCACTGCGCGCGAAGAGACGAGCAATTAAAACCCACTGCCCGAGCTGAAGAGACGCGCGCGCATGCGCCGACTCGTAGAATACTAATCGTGCTAGTCGCCATGCGACACGTGCCCCGGTCCCACTGTCAGTGGCGAAGAAAAATCATTTGTATCAAGGGCTACTTCGTAGGGCCTAGCCCACCAACGCGAGCAGGGCCCATCGGTGCTTCTGTGGTCTGACGCGTGGCTTAGGCCGGGTGAATGAACCGGCGCGGGTAGTTTCGCCTCCGTATCTGTGCCTGGCAAACGTGCCCTTCCCGTCAGCGGAACACTGTGCCGCGCTGCAGAGCTCACAGTTCATGTGATTTGACGCAACAAACTAAGGAAAAAATGGCTAAGCCCTTCGGCCACCACACATTACGCGGCGCTTATCCGATAAGCGAGCGTTGAAAAATAAAATATATATAAAAATGCTCGTGGCACAAAGTTCGGGACAAGGAAGACCGGGTCAAACTACGACCCACGCTGCAACTTGAGCCTTTCTAGCTTAGTTTTTAAATCTCGGATTTGATTTTGTGCCTGACGCAACTCTATGGCTCGAGAGGCCATGTCGTTCCGTTCCTGGCGCAGCTTAGCCCGGGCCTCGACGAGCTCTTCCTCCTGCTTCTTCAGGGCTTCTGACTCTGTCCTTGACATCGTCCCGGCCTCTCGAAGTACAGCATTCTCCGTCGCGAGCTTGTCGCGGGCTTCCTCAAGCCCGCGCACAATGGAGTCACGCTCAGATTGAGTAACCGCCAGCTCATTGACGGTCGCTTCTCTGCGTTTGCTCTCCTCATCAAAAGCAGCCCGGGCCCTGTCTGCTTCTTCACGAGCCGCCTGGGCCTGACTTGCCACGGCCTCCTCCGTTTTCTAGGCCCAGGCGACCCTCGCCACGGCCTCCTGCTGCTTCTCCTGCGCCAATTGGAGGGCGGCCTCTAGCTCGGCGATGCGGGCTGTTCCTCGAGCCTCGTTCTTAGCAGCTAGCCCGTTCGCACTCTCTATCTGAACCCGGGCCTGCGCTAGCTTGGAAGAAAGGCGCTCAATCTTCGCCGCGTCGTTGGCTGACTGCCCACCCATCGCCTCCATCAGCGAGGATGTGCCGGCGGTAAGAGTGTAGAGCTAAAACAGAGAATAAACGGATCAAGACACGAAAAGGTCAGTCCCTAAGCATCAGATGCAGGCTCAAGAGCATTACCTTCTTATTAAGAGCGAGCATGCTCTTCGCCCTCGCCCCAACATCACCACGTACGTTTCTATCAAGCCTGCAGTCGTGCGCCTCATAGAGCGGCAGGGGCGGGCAGCCCACTGACTCTCCACTGCTCTCCTCCGACGGCACGGAACGTGACGGCGCTGGTGGTGCTGCCGAGAGCAGGGCTGTCGTTCCGACCGCGGCCGCTCGCCTCTCGGCATCCTCCAACTTAGCCGCAAGCTCGGCCTTCGCCGCCGTCACTTGCTCCGCGGCCAATTCAGCCTTGCTGAGCCGAGCCTGAAAGCTCATCAGCGCGGTTTTAAGCACGTCCGCCATCAGCTTGGTCGGCACGAGCTCGGTCGGATTCTCCAGCCCAGGAATTGGATGAAACTTTGGGGCGGCGCGTCTCTCCAGGCAGAGTCCTGCTCCTCTACCATTCTGGGGTAGCAGAAATCCAGCCCGCTGACGCCAGCGGGGCCACGCTGGGCATCAGAACACTCAACCAGCCTGACGGCACGAGCACACGCACCGACCAAGTCCAGCTGGCTAGCAGCATCCGCCGATCAGGCGCCGGGAACGCTTTCCCGTTCGGAGTTTTGAAGTGGTCAGCGATTCCCCGGCGATCAATCGGCCACCATCCGTGCGCCGTGCGTCCTTCAACACGCAGGGGCGTAATCCACAGGGGTTCCGATCCGACGTCAACCTTCACCGTCTCCGCGACCTCGTCGGAGGCGTCAAGAACCGCCATCTGTAAGCAAGCCGATCCCCCTCCGCGGACCGGCTGGCTCTTGCCTCTCAAGCCCGTTGGCCTAATCAGCCCGGTGGCCTCAAGCCGCTCCAGCAAAGACACCCCTCCTTCAGGCTCGACCGGTTCGCTCTCGGCCACCATGGTTTCAGAAGAAGGGGGCTGCACCTCTTTAGCCACCTCGGTGCTACGCACTGTAACTAAGAGCACCAACAACGATCAGACGTAAAAACATGCATGATAACGGGCAGCGCAGGAAACTTACGCGCTGGTTCAAGCTCGGTGTTCTCGTACACCCCTGGTGTAGGACGCAGAAAGAGCTCTGTCTCTAGCCCACCGACGTGACTTGTGGTGGGCACGGCCGCTTTCCTTCGGCCCGCGAGAACCTTCCTTGTGGGCCCCCGCCGCGGCGCTACCGTCGATGACGGGCCCAACACCAGCACGACCTCCTCGTCGTCACTACCTGGGACAGGCCGGTACATCCTCCTCTTCTTTGTGGGGACCACGCCCTGGAGGCGCGCAAAACAGAGCTTAAGAGCCGTTGAAAGCCCTACACTCGACCTGCGTCAGGGGAGATGGGCTTACCCGCGCCGGCGCTGAGCGTTTCCTCGCATGCGCCTCCACGCTTACCCGTGCTGAGCTCGCTGCGGTCGATTGCGGCGCCGGGCTTCCTTCGCCCGACATCAGCGACAGGGCTGATGCCCCGCCGGATGCAGCTTGCGACCTCTCCGGCGGCGAGCGCGCCGCCAGCGGTTGCGCAGTCGAGGGTTCCCCAGCGGAGCCCGTGGCTTGCCTGGTCTTCTTAGCCGACTTCCACGTCCACTGTAAATAATTGATGCAACCCGTCAAGGCCTCGAGGGCGCACGCAGCCGGGACTTCAATCAAACACCTTACGGGCACTTACCTCGGACAGCTTATCCTTCACGAATCGTATGGGATGGGGACTTTTGTCCATAGGTAGCAGCATTCCCGCGATCCGCGCAACCTCGCGAGCCAGGAGCCCTGCATGGCGTCACAAGCGGTCACGACGTGCTCTGACCGGAAATCAAACATTAGAGTGCGGCTTGTGCTTACCTTCATGAAAGTCCCGGTCCGGGTCTTCCCAACCACCCATGTCGCTGACGCACCGCTCGCGGCGCCCCAGCGGGCTGATCCGGTGCCGGATGGAGCCGACAACGACGTCGTAGCCCGTCAAGCTCTACTTGGCGAGCCTCTTGATCTCATGTTCCGTAACTTGATCCTCCGCCAGGGTCTCGCTGCGCTGGAAGATCGGAGTATCCGGCGCGGCCGAAGAATATTCCAGGGTCGAGGCCCCGCGGTTCAGGTAGAACCACCGTCGGGCCCAACCGTCGACCTTCGTCCTCACCTCGTACTCCGGGTACGATTGACTCCCCCGGGGTCGGCGCGCGGTCAAGTAGAAGACCCCGTCATTGCCCACGCGGTAGCCGACGGGCTTCAACTCGAAGTAGTGCTGAAGGAGGCTCAGTGTTGGCCGCACCCCGCAGTGCGCCTCGCACAAGAACGCAAAGATGGACAGATGGACATAGGACTGCGGGGACAAGTTCTCCGGCCGCAGCTCCGTGAAGGCGAAGAAGTCCGTCAGAAACTGCAATTCCGGCGCACGGAACCCCCAGATGGCCGAACTCTCAAAGCATACCAGCTCGTCAGGCTCAGGCCTTGGCTCCCGCTCCGCGCTTAGGAGCCTCCACGAGCCCGGCTTCACAAAGCCGTCCCTCTCGAGCTCCGCCATCCTCTCCGACGAAAGAACGCTGTCTACGATGAACACCATGGCGATGGGGAGCGAGAAGGCAGGAGGCGAGTTGGGAAGGCAAAGACAAAGGCAAAGGGGATGATTCAACCGTAAGGGATCCCCCTTAGAAAACAACTGCCTTATAAGGGAAGGCGACGGTTGAAGCGGAAGTCGTGGGAGTCGTGCCCAAGGGGGCGTAACTGCTCCACCTTTCCGTCAAATCAAATTCAATGCTCAAACTTCGGCTCCCGAGCCAAATCTTCCCGCGCAGCTCGTGATGGGGATTTTCTCTAAACCTCAGACCGGCTCGCCACGCGACTCGCTCGAGGCTCGGGGGCTGGCTGTTGGTGATTGATAAGCGGCCCACCCTGAGATGGGCCTTGGGCAGATTCCGTGCCGGCCCACCGCACGCACAGAAGATCCAAAAGGCCACCCCTGGCCGTACTTAGGGGAGCGTCTAGCCCACCAGGGTCTTCCCCGGGCTTGATCGGGTCAACCGTGTTTCCCTTGGCCCCTGCCAGGGGCGTGGCGCACCTCCCGGGCTATCCTTAGCCCGGGAGAAGGTCCCGCGGACAGTCCGTCTGTCCGTAGGCAGGTGGCGACAACTGTTGTGTCCCATCGCACTTTTCCCGGCCTTGACCGAAAAGAACTGTGCATTCCCGGGAACCCGTAGCCCGGGGAGAAGCACGCGGGCAGCTCGTTCTGTCGTTTGCCCCTCTTTGGCAGGCAGCGAATGGTTGTTACGCGACGCCCCCAACGGGCGGCGCGAGGCTGGCTCGGTCCAGTTAATGCTATATTGGGGATAAAGGGAAGTGCTTTCTCCCTAAAAAAGGTTTCTCCCCATATCGGCATTCGAAGACAAACACGTGTCCAGTACTAACCTGACCAGCTTCTCCCTACAGGCTCGAGACCAGACAGAGCCCCGGAATGAGACAAAAACATCGCCACTAAAGCAAAGACCGGCGCGGGGCCGCCGCATCAGCTCCGGGCGATAGGCCACGCCTATAAAAGGAAAGGCCCCAGATCCATTCGGGGCAAGCAGTCTGATCCCGACTCAAGCGCTCCAGGATCATTCAAGCCACACACGCTTCCGTAGCTTCCTTAGCAGTAGTCGTAGTCACCACCTTTGTAAGCTCGGGATCGGTGCCTCCAAGCCCGGTCTCGGCACCCCTTGTACTATTTTCCACCACATAATCAACAAGACTGGAGTAGAGCTATTACCCGGCGGTGGGGGCTCGATCCAGGGTAAATCGTTTGTGTCTTCACGGTTTGTGTTGGTTTCTTTCCTTCTTCTCCCCCCTTTCTTCCTCTTCCCTTACCGTACAAAGGACCCGTACCCGGATCGCCAAGTCGCACCAGGCTTAGTCCGGGAAGGCCGCGCAGCCTGAGCCCCCGCAGGCTCGGCCGCCACCTGGGCTGCTGAGAAGGGTTGTCGTTGGGCCTCACTCCAACTACAAATTCATTTGCCGGTCCGTGGACCCGCTGCTCTTCAGGAGCGCGATTCCCAGACACCGACAAGAACAATGAGTCTAACATCCCGAAACAATCTATCTTGTCTACTGGAACAATGAGTCTAGCCTCTCCGAAAAATCAATCTTGTCTGCTGGAACAACTTTTATACCTGTTGAAACAATGTATTTGGTCTCCTGAAACAATAGGCTAACCCATTTGGAACAATATGTTTAATTTGATGAATTACAACTTATATACCTACTGGAACAATCTATCTTACTTGCTAGAACGATAAGTATAGTCTTTCAGAACAATCTATCTTACCTGATGGAACAATTGTACCAATAAAAATAAAAAATTTAAAAATAGAAAAAATAGAAAGTATTTAAAATGAGTTCATTATAAATTTAGATGAATTATGAAATTTGTACTACGCGATTTGGACTCCAAATAAAAAGATACAAAAATGAGAAATTGAAAAGTACAAAAAATGAAACGCACGTAGCTAGCTAGCTAGTTGGTTGCACGTAGTCGCGCACATAGCTAGCTAGCGTAGCCGTACGCGAGCACGGGCTGGGCCGCGCGCGTGGCGTTCGACGCATCGGACATCCGCGTATAAGCATTAACAACAGTTGCAATCCCAACAAAAACTAGAACTAAACTAGCCATCAAAGAGGGCCTATATAAACGAACGACCGCAGAACTCTGATCGAAGCATAAGCATATACAAGCAGAAGCAGCTGCAAAGATCACCATGTGTGGAGGAGCGGTCATCCCGATCGACAGCAACGAGCAGGCGCTGGCCGCCGGCGGGAGGCGCCGCGGCGAGCTCCCTACGGCGGGGGGCGCGAGGAAAAAGATGCGCGGCGGCGGCGACTGGGAGTCGGAGGCCGCCTACCAGGAGCTCATCGACGGCGACGAGGTGGCGATGTTCCCGCCAGGTTGCTCAGAAGCTAGCTCATCGATGCGTACCCGCGCGGTGATCGGTGTGCAGTAAGCATGTTTGGTGTGTGCAGGGATGGTGGTGATGGCGAGCGCCGCCAAGTGGGACGGCGCGCCGGCGGCGAGGCCGCGGCGGCGGAGGGAGAAGCGGAGCTATCCGTACCGCGGCATCCGGCAGCGGCCGGGTCTATGCAAAAATAACAAAAATTACAATCCGAACAAAAAACAAGAACTAAAATGGGCATAAAATGATACAACACTATCTAAACTCGTTTTCAACAGTTTAGCGGGAAAATTATTAAACATTTCTCTCGTTTTCAGCGCATTCACCGTCGTTTTCGGAGCCGCAGCAGAGAATCGGCCGGCGCCCGCGCGGGCTAGCGACGTGGCGGCACGCCGTTGTTTCCGCCAAGCGGGGCGGCGAAATCCACTGGCTTTAGCCACCCCCGGTGGCGGAAGCCGAGCTTTTGCCGCGCGTCCCCGGTGGCGGAAGCTGGCTTTTGCCGTCCCCAGTGGCGGAAGCTGGCTTTTGCCGTCCCCGGTGGCGGAAGCCGAGCACATTTCGCGAATAATCAACTCCTGTGACATACTTTCCCAATTTCCATTTAAATGTGTATTATTCAGCCAATTTATCCAACGAAGAGCAGAGCAAATCGAGGTAAAATTTAAACTTGACTACTTAATAGTAATTTTAAAAACGATTTCAAAATGACAAAAAGATTCCAAAAAGATTTGCTCGTTCCAAACGTGGTCTAATTCCTTTTGTATTTTTTTGAGGAATATTTTTTTATATTGGCCTATTGTTATATACTTTTACCTCCTGGCGGTAGCAGTATCATCGTACGGAAACCGTCTCATCTGCTTTCTTGTTTTGCATCGTGTGAACAGGGGAAGACGAATATACGGAGTCTTTTTGGCCTCGGTTTGCCTTCTGCAGCTTAATTAGAGTATATAATTAGTGCATATCACAAGACTAATAGTATATTACAATTAGTGCGTGTGCTACCAGACTAGTAGAGCGGCAGCAGCAGCTAGTAATAATAATAACAACAAGATAGCTCTCCAGGAACGAGATTGGTGTGTACTGTAGCACAGCAATTTGGGCCACTTGTTGTCTGCCACCATGTCGGTCTTTTCGTCCGCTTGAGATGTGTCTCTTGCTACGTGTATTCTTTGGCTGTAAATATATTGATGAATGAATGTAAAATACTAGCGAAGTAGACGGGCCAGTGGCCCGTGCACACAGAGCCTGAAGTTGAAAAAAAAACGCTCGTACAGCGAGCGAGCCACACAGGCGCATACGCGAGCAACGCGTCCGCGAGCGAGGGTGTCGTGCTAATTTTAACCAGGAAAACGCGGGCGTCGGCGGAGGCAGGAATCGAATGCTGGCCAAGAGGGCAACCAACCTGCCTTGCTGTGGATAGGCCAAAGCATTTTGTTTTAAATGTTGATTCAGTATGGACGGTCAGATTTCATTTCGTCAGAAGATCGGACGGCCAACGTTTCTCAGCCGACGTGGCCTGTGTACTGCCGAGCCGGCGACGTGGCCTGTCCGGGAGGCAGCGTGTTATGAGCTTTGTAGTATAACATTGATATAAAGGAAAATGGCGGACTATCTCAGCTATGCTTGATGGCGGACCATCTTAGCTATGCTTGATTGTGCAGAAAAAAAAAATCTAATTAATCTTAAAATTTAAGGACCCTAAAAAGTGATCAGAAGAGGTTGAAAATATATCAAATAATAATTTTTAGTTTTCTCATAAGGACCACCAAAAATCACCAAAAAAAATATAAAATGTTATGGCGTATGACTTGTAAAAAAACATTAATTTCTAGTTACAGATTTTAGTTTTAATTTTAGCTAAAAAGAAGAGGGCCTAAGCCGTTGGCCGTGTTGTGCACAATATCCATCCTCTCACATGTTCTTTATCAAAACTCCAACCCCGTCTACCCTCCAGGTGTTCTTTTGCAAAACTCACATTCCTCTCCCTCTAAAAAAAAATTAAACAAATCAACCTAGTCTTTCTTTTCTCTTCTCTTCCACTCCTCAAGGTGAACTGGCTACCTTTGAGGGCACCCTCGACCACCGAGGCTTCCTACTGACGACCATCACAACATTGGACGAGCTTTCTCACTTTCCCGCTGCCCGCGTTGAGTTGAGGTCGTGCCCTGCGTGGGCACCATATGACAAACTCATGCGAGGCTGCAATGGTCACTAATGGCACCTCCCCGGGAGATTGGCCGACTAAGCTAGGCTGGTGAAGAGAGGGGTGTGAGAAGGATTGGGTTGCTTTTTAAAATTATTTGAGGTTTTTGTGTAAAAGACAATCAGAGAGAAGTTGGGTTGTGCAACCAACCGTGGATACAAGGCTAGATACTTCTTGTGCAGGCGCAAAAAACATTTATGGAGGTATACTTTGCTTTTTCTTGATGAGAGATGCATGGTTAGTGCATGCCGGTACATGCAGAGGTTGAAATATGAGTTTTGAGAATAATAAAATATTTATTAAATTATTGACCAAATGGTTATATCCATATGATAAAATTTTTACAATGCAACATCAGCTACAAAACCAACACTTACAAACGGTAATGATTCCTCTAGAATTATGACCTATACCACAACGGTGTCGTCCATGGATCAAATTATTTTGTGGATTGGATTTCACTTGCCTTTCTATGGTTCCCTTGCGTGTGCTCGGGATAGGTGTTTTGTATAAATGTTTCGTTGTATTATTAAGTATTCTCCTTTAGTTTTTTTTCCCTATCTAGAAGTGGAATAGAATAACCTGGTTGAAGGGTAATGATCATACGTCTGTAATGCATTGTATGTCCTAGAATATGTCCCATTATTCTACCATTTCTGGGTAGTCGATGGCTATTCACATTACTACCTTAACACCAAAGAAGAGTTCGACCCAATGGTTTATTTGTCTTAGTGAATCCTGATTCGACATTAAAAGTATAACAACCCTTTTGAGCTAGCTCATCACTGTCGGTTCATAGAGAAGCGGCAATGATAACTTATCATAACCAGTTCATAAGAACCATGACCGAAAAAGTGGTAGAGAGCTTAAGCGGTGATAAGCCCCACTACCGATTTGTGTCTTGAAGTGGTACTGATTTGTGAACTCTACTATAAAAAGTTGCATCATTTTCTTCCTCATGTTCCTGTCATTTCTTCATTTCCATTTTTTTCCCATTTTCAACGAGATGTGATTAATGGATGTAGCTCGGTTGCTTCGTTTTGTCGTGTTTATATATGTAGCCTTGGTGGAACTAACAATCCAAACCCTAATCCACACCGCTGCATCTCCTCTTTTTGTCGGATCTCCCTCCTCCTCCGCCTCACTCCCTTTTCCATGGTTTCTCCACCACACTACCTACCTTTTTACTTCGTCCCCTGCCAATGGGATATGGCAGCTAGGGTACATCCACGTTCTATGAGCATTCGCCCTCCTCCCACTGCATCATCCCCTCCGAAAATTCACCCCCAGCCACGCTGTACCCTCCGAGATTCTCCCCCACTCCCAACCCACACCCTCTCGATGACACCAACCTTTGACCCATCGCCTCCACCTTGACACTACAACATCGAGTTCCACGTTGCACCAAACCATGCCTTGTTGCCTCCACCTTGGCGTCGTCACGCCCAACATCGAGCTCAGGCTTCGACTCTGGCTATGATTGAGGAGATGATGCCACCCCTTTGGCTACATCAACACACTATCAATGTGGCTACTAGTTGGAGCAGGAGCGGGGTTCCGACATCAACAAGTTTGATACAACAGGGTAATGGGTGTCAAGTGCTATGGTCCTACTAGTCTTTCTCAGCATCGTCAAACCGGGAGTCATAGTCGAGCTGTTTCTCAGCTGATGTTTTAAAAACGGAAAGGAGGAAAACAACCGTGAGTATAATTGTATTCCGCAAGTCAAGAAAGTATGCAATGAGGCATTGTACAAATGAAGGCTTGGGTGTTTTACATAAATGCGAGTTTGGAACTTTGTCTGGTTTTCTGAAAAGCAAGTTTCACAAAAATCAGTTATTTATCTTGGGAGCATCTCAAAATCTATGTCGATAGGCCGCTTGCCATGACGATGTTTCCCAATCACTTGTGACACTGTTGGTACGCTGAAACCCAATGTACACTCGATAGTGGGATTCTTTTATGTGCGTGAATTCGTTGGTAAGCTGAACTCAATCCAACGTGCAAAGACTACGAATTAGCGTCTCAGTCCATCGAGTCACAAGAAAAACCTTCTTTTGGCCTTTAATGGACATTCCCAAACTCTTTCCGAAATCATTTTCTTAAAACTGGGTTTTCGGAAAAGAAGAACCAACCATATGAATATTCCCTTTGCACGCTCATACCCACGAGCACGGCTATCATGATAGTTTTAACTCTGAAGAGTGAGTACACTTTAGACTTGAGAGATTTCGCATCAAGGTGTGTAACCACAAAGCTGTTAGATCACAACTCTAGTAGTGTCCTCCAGAAAGCCACTGCTAGCATTTAGAGCTAGCGAACTAAACTCGTCCATAACAGAGCTCGAGGATATACTTGTAAGGGCTTAGTTCATATATTCATATGATGAGTAGTTCTTATACTAGAAGAGGAACAATTGTTCTTTATCCCCATTCTTAAAATGGGTGCCTACGTACCTTCCGTCAAGTGGCAAAAGGGTTCCTTCCTAGTCAGAATGTTTTAGGGGAGAGAGAAAATATAACCCATCCACAGAGTCACCCATAATACCTTATTTGCACAACACACATTTGTAGCCATTTCTCAACATTACAGGAGGGGAATTAACATCATTTTATTTTAAAGGACTAACTACACACTACCAAATACTTCCATTTTATAATTATCGTTCACCTTTACAAGATTCTAGTGAAACCTTTAAATAAGACAAATGGCTCATTCCATATGCGTCAAGGGGATTTGCCTTGGACTCGAATTGGGTGCGGATCTTCTTCTATAGCAGAGAAACCTAGGGAGACCTTCCGGCTCCTACTTGCCTCAAGCATCCACATACAATATCGAACGAGCTGATATAAGACATAAAAATCTTTTTTGATAATTTTAAAATCAAGTGGAAAATGAAATGAGTTTGATGTATATGATTTTTAAACTAATTCCCCTATCTTCTAGAATTTTAGATACTAAAATACGATATATTCAGTGGAGGGTAATATTTGTATAAAATACAACAGGATTTCTAGTATTTTACAAAACTTTATCAATAATCTTTAGAGGCTATATACTATGTTTGGAAAGTCATTTCTTCCTTCGGTAATTGGAAAAGGAAAGAAAGGAAAAAAAGGATTCAGTGAGATTGCAGGCCAACTCCCGGTGCGCCGTGAACCGTGATGGCACGGACGAGAGGAATGCGCCTCTAGCAAACTAGACGGATGGGGCCGGGACACCAACGATCGATGATAGAAGCGGTGAGCCAGTGACGTAGGGTAAGTGGGTAACCCACAGCATGGGCCCCACATGTCAGTGATGGAGATGGAAGGATGAGCCAAGGAGAGAGACAAAGAGCAAGTGGGGAGAGTGCGAGGGAGAGTTGGGCTAGCTCGACTTGCTCGCTGGGCTTGAGAAGGAGGGTGGGCCATCGCCCATTGTGGAGAAAAAGTGAAAAGAGGAGGAATGGGAATGGCCATGGGTCGGAAAAAGGTTAGGTTGGGCCCACTTAGCTAAGGGAGGTGAAAGCTAGGTCTTTTTGGACAAATGTATTTTCAAACTTTTTTTTGCACATTGTTGAATGTTTAATTTAATTACTTAAATTTTGAAATGGGGAGGAGGACACTATATTCCATGCTTCTAAATTTTTCAACCCAAGAATAAGCTCTTAAAATGATTCTCCTAGATTTTTAATTCATTTTTCTAATGATTAAATTCTCATTTACGAAATGTGTACTTTTAAAATTAAAGCATGCAAAATTTAATTTTGTGAAAATTTTGGATGGTATAGTAGATAGACCTAATACTATTCATCAAAGATTTAGTTTGGTCATACACTAGAATATAATGTCAACCATGGTCTATGAACCAACAATTTTAGTTTTTATGCACGTATTTGAATTTTAGATGAGTCCTTCTATTTAGAATATTGTTGTCGGTGGTTTTCACCTGACAGATTTTGTGAACTGTGTTCGTTTATAGGGGGATTTTTGCTAACTAGATTGCTTGATCGAGCACGCGTAGGGGAACACCTGATTTACCCATGTTCGAACCCCCAAGATGGGTAATAGTTCTACTCCTGCTTGTGTTTGATTTCTTGGATTGGAAAGAGTGTTCTCGCTGAAGAATGTACAATATGTGTGTGAATGAGGGATCCAACCTCCTTCTCTCTCATCCGGATCCCCTTTTTATACTGCGAGGGGCGGCCCAGAGAGAGAGAGAGAGTACAATAATTGGGTTGTATCACTTTGTACCTCACTTTCCTCGGCTGCTGATGCCGGTGGCTTCGCCTGCTCCCACCTATCACCGAGCGTGGACGGGACGGAAGAGCCGCCTGACATTGGTGCCAGTCAAACATGCTGCAGCATGACGAGGGAATGACTGCTACAGGGTTTCTGCCAGAGCCACAGTGACCGCAACCATCATCTTCTGTCTCCCACACCGAATCGCCGCATTTAATGCCTCCGATACGCTGAGAGGAGATGGGCCTTCTATGATAAGCTCCCTCCTTCCTTCGTGCGTGGCTGCCAAGTGGGGCCCGAAGCCCACCTGTTTGGCAGGTCACCACTTGTCAGGGTTGCCGGGCCAACGCCAAGCTGCCACGTGGCATGCTCGCTCAGGGCGGCTGGGGCCTTGCTCGCCCGCCATGCGCCGAACCGCCGCATGGTGTGCTCGCCCAGAGCGTTTGGCGCCTTGCTCGCCCGTGGCGCCTAGGGCCTTGCTCGCCCGCCTTGCGCCGAGCCGCCACATGGCATGCTTGTCTGTCGTTGATCTGATAGAGGGAGCATCCCCGGTGCGCGTTGCACCAACAATTGGTACTATCAATATTATGCCTTTTATAGCTATTATTCTGAGAATGCATATTAGTTTATGGTTAGTGATATTTGTGGCGATGCTTGCATGTGGGCAGTAATTGAAAGGAAATGTTTAGTCAATACTAGCTGAAAATCAAAATTTTCTACCGTGGTCACCTAGGACATCATACAAGGGATTATAGATCGCTATCCTTGATGCACAGTTGCAACGGGACAAGAGTCAGTTTAATTGATCTCAAGGCATGCATCGAGATATAGGAAATAGTCGATCACGTCAAGACGATTGCCTCCTTCTAGCCGTTCATTGTCGCCAGCTCCTAGCTGATCGTAGTTAGTCGATGGTCATCGTACATATTGCTATAAAGAAAATAGTCAATCTCATGACCTTCTCCTCATCGTCGCCAATCAGTGCCGCAACAACTGCATCAACGGCTCTTCGGCATCGACATGTCTAGGGGTAGAACAATGTGTGTCGGTGTGCTAGCACAACATGTGCGCGGCTAGCGATTCTAGGAGCGGATGGGTCACAACGGTAAGGGCTATTGGTGTACATGCTCTTCTGTACCACTAGCCACCCCCCATGCCTCCCCTTATATGGATTTGCTAATGGACTTCTACATTAGAGGCTTAACACGTCTCCAATCCTACATGAATCATTATCCGTGAAATCCGCTAATAGATTCAATCTATTAGGCATGTTCCAATCTGTTAAGTGTGTGACCCTGTAAGAGCATATCTAATGCTATGAATATCCCAAGATTATCTTATCCATATTCATGCACTTTTCAATCAATACCCTACTTCTCCTTATATTGCTCCCTCTTGTATTTTAATCTCTACCCGATTGCTACAATATTGGGAACATTAAATGGGCAACAAATGAGTTCACCATTAGACATGCCCTTAGGTTCATATGTAAGCGGCTATGGCCTGACAACCCATTTTCATTCACAAATGAATAGCAGTACCAAGCAGGACGTATTGACCTTCGAATGCTCATAATGATCATATCAGATGAATCTTGATATACTCATATACAAATCTTTTGCCGCACGATATCAGTCAAGATAAAGGCAAGATACATACATACCACCCTTGTGATAACTCGACCATGTATTCATCAATGTAATTGATATTGAAACCATGATTAAGTATTTAATCAAATTGACATGGCCATGTACTTTCCAATCCATCCGCACTAAGGGACATAGAGATATCTTTCCCGTGATTGGGAAGGGACAAATTCCATCTTGATCGCGCTCACCTCACATCCCATGTCATATTTCATGGCACTTCCAAAAAGCTACCTTTACAGCTACCCTTTTAGACATCGTGGTGGATAACCCCAAAGTATACAACTACGCATGCTGAAACTTAATAACAAACTCAGGTCAAAGAATCATATAAGTGTACCACTCGAGACAACAACCTGATGGCAATTTTAAAATAACAAGTTCAGCTATGTCTCGGAGTAGGTCTATCAAACACCATGTTCTCTAACACGTGTCCATATTATTGATTTGATATATCCAAATATATGGTATGTGAAACATTTTCATCAACCAATATATGTGTTGATCGAATCATTATTGTTCCACATAGTGATATGAGATCATGTATCATTTAGAATAATATCACATAATCAATGTGTCTCACAACCAAGTTGTACCGGATTAACAAAGTAATGACATTTATTTTTGTAACTAATAACATGTTATTATTTTTACATGAACAAAGATGCAATATAATTTTTTATATGATTGCCTTTAGAACATATCTTTAACAGTAATTAGAGCGTTGGTTTGATGTTTTAAGGTATTAAGTTAGTCTCGGCAGCATCGTAACTAAGTTACTAATATATTAGTCACCAAAGACCATCTCGGTGAGTATTGAATGTTGTGCTAATTATTTGAGCTAAACAAAAACTAAGTAACTAGATATATGCAATTAAGTGTTATGTGGGTTTTATGATATGAACCGGTAGTAATGAAGGACTACCACCATCAACAAGAGCAAATAGTGTTGTATGAATTGTCACCGTTAGTTTGACTTCAAAGTATGAGCCGATATTGATAGTGATTATCACCACCGATTTTATAGCTGGAAGTGACTTGCGTGGATTACCATTGTCGCTTATTCGCTGCTAGTTCAGAGACCGACATTACAATCAATCCAAACACCAGTGATGCGGTATTTTCTAGTAGTGTATAAGCAATATTTAGATCAATTGCATTCTCCTCGGCCAGATCAAGTATTAGTAGCATGAGTGGTATAGCGATTGCACTAATAATGTTATACTAGGAATTTTATTATGCATGTTCTAAAACACATATTTTTCCCTAGCCAGGCACATCACGCACCAACATCCCAATTCCTCTCATCCATCTTTTGTTTTCGTCTAATCTTCGCGCACCAACATCGTTTGCATGTACAGATTGATGAAAAAAATCCAATGCTACACATAAATTAAATCTTGAAGACGTTACACATGAAGTGAGCCAGTTATACGTCTGTCCGAATCTTGAAGATGGATGTACTTGTGTCCTCGCCTCAAGCGGGCCGTGAGAAACGTTAACACATGAATTACTTCTAAATGACAAATGCGCTCACTTCATTTTCACAATTGCATGAGGATTGCGGACATGTGCAAGGACCGGGGGAAAATCAGCTAGTCAGCCGTAGTTTCGGGCACACATCATATATGATAGTCAACGATCACACTCGAGCTGTGCAGCATAGAGAGAGAGAGAGTTCTGCAAAACGGTATTCGTACGAACTGATTTGTCCCACTCACGTACTAGCTAGCTGGGTATGCAGTGCAGCCATATAGAACGTCTTAATTTGCAGTTTGGCACCAAGGATCCTTTTAATGGTTTTGCAGTAAAAATACACTACAGCTCGCCCGTAAGACCGGCAACCAGTATTCTTGAACTGGTAAAGAAATAATTTTGAATCCGAATTTTCAAAAAATATACTAGAGATCGCCTCTTCTACTCATTTTGTAAAAAACAAAAATGCAGGAGCTGATTATGGCAAATTAATTAATAGAGTTTTTGGATTAATGGTGTCACTATCCACAAATTTGATCATACTATTACACAGCTAATTGGAATCGAAACCCTCGGCAGTTAGGTCACTTTCGTAACTGCCACAGATGGGTTCCCAATGGGCATGTGTCAGTGGAAGCGTTGTAACTGCCCGAAGATCCGGTTAAACCGATAGAAGGTTCCATTAATTGCTTAGCATGGCAAAAGTAGTGGGCGGCGAAATCAATCAACCTCAGCGCTTTTATGCCAATATATATACCAGTTGCAGGACCCAAAGCGTGACTTTTGATAGTTTCAATTTTTAAATGGCGATGCCTCTCCCAAGTAGAGCTGGCCAACGGGCCGAACCGGGCTGGCCCGGTTAGTTTGGCTACTATGCGAACCGGGCCAACCGGGTCAACGGGCTGCGGTCTCGGCCTAGGTCCGATATTTTGTTAGCCGGTTTATTTTATTTAAATATATATATAAATTAAGAAAAACATATTTCACAAATATACATTACAAATTAAATAAATATATTATTTATCATTAAAAATATATATAGAAATACATATATTGAATTAAATTAGTATACTACAGTAGCGAACCGAACCGGGCTGCCACTATGCGAACCGAACCGAGCCGGCCCGACGGACCAAGATGCTGGCCCAGGTTCGGTTCGGTTCAGCGTAACCGACCCGTTTGACCACCTCTACTCCCAAGTAGGGATGGAAACGAGCCAGCCTCCGGCTCGGCTCGCTTTGTTACTGAGCCGAGTTGAGCTCGGCAGGATGTCCGAACTGGAAACTAGGCTCGGTTCGGCTCGTTGGAAGCTCGCGAGTCAGGGAAAACATTGGTCTCCCGGCCTTCTAGGTAAGACATTAACCATTTTAAATATAAGTTAGCATCGTACTTATTAGTATCAAAATGACTTGTGTATGCATATGTGAGTTTTGATCTATTTTATGGGTCTTTTGGCAATAGGATATGCCATTTTCTAATGGTTAAGAGATAGAATAAATAGCATTAGCATGTAAACGAGCCAAAACGAGCCGAGCCCAAACGAGCCAGCCTCTGACTCGGCTCGGCTCGCTAATGACCACGAGCTGAAAATGAGGCTTGGCTCATGCTCATTTATAAACGAACTGAGCACGAGCCGAGCTTCTACCGAGCTGAGCCCGAGCAACTCCGAGTTTTGGGCTAAAAGTTTCAGTCCTGCTCCCAAGAAGAGACAAGCACGTGATATCACTCCGTAAAGTTCTATGCACAGAAAAAATCTCTAGATTCCCTGAACATGGCTAGATTCCTTGCGTGCATAGACATTTTTTAGCAGCATGCAAGTTGTGAACAAATGCTGAGTACGGTTCACAGAATTGCGGTGAAAACCGCAAGAAACTGTCGAAAACCAATAGACAAAATCAAGCAAACAGTTTGTCGATCGATAGTTTTAACAGTTTTTGAGCTTTTTTTTTATAAAGAAAGCGTGAGAAATCGCGACGGCTAGATTTGCATTTTTTTTACACGAAACAAGAACTTGAACCTGCCGTGTTGGGCCAGGTGTACCTGGTTGATGATAGTGCTGATTGCTGAAGGACATCTGTCCTATGTATAGCCCTGGCCAGTCTGGCCAGGCCAGGTCCAGCTGATGCAACCAGATGCTTGTTTGGATGGCTGAACGCGAGTTGGAGCCAGGCCCGTCTCATGCAAAATCACTGTTCCGGCCTGGTTCCACTCATACGCAGGAATCAGGCGTTCCAGCTGATGCAGGGGCAGCACGCCTCATGTCCCCCCCCCCCGGTAAAATTTTTTCTTTTCTTTCTTTTCTTTTATCTTTTGATTAACACCTCCAATTACCGAACCGATTTCAAAAATGGAATCCTGACATTTTTTCGAACAAAACTTGCCATATAAATTTTAAATATTTAAAATTCAAATTTTTGGCTCCTGAATACTCAACCAAACACCATCTCTTGCATCTCCTCAGCCTGGCTCTTCTCAGCCTGCCTGGTTCATACGAGCCAGGCTGATCCGATTCATGCAACCAAACATCCCCAATATGTACCTGATTAGTGATTAGGTCATGCTCAAAGCCACCTCTATATTTTTCCTATCTCATCAATTTTTATCCACTTTTTAATACTTACCATATCCCTCTCTACATTATATTTTAATGCCTACATGTTGCTACAGTAGTTTGGGCCTTGTTTGTTTCAGATTAAATGAAATGAAATGAAATTAAATGATAATTTGTTATTTTTGTATAAGCCAAATGATGTAATGTTTTGTAGACATTCTTGTAGGGTTTTAAATAGTACTTCTTAAAGTTTGTAAATATTTTTTTCATAATTTTTTGAACTCGTTAAAACGCATTTTGAGGGGGTCACAAATTTGCTACAGTAAAACGCAACTCTACATTAATCTGAAACAGACAAGGCCTTGAGTGTCAAATAGCGGAGAAAAAGAGATAGCATTGTGCATGCCCTTAGTGATATACGAAGGCTGAAGCTAGTGGTTGGCTGCAGAGTAGAAAGCTCGGTATTGTTGTTTTCAGTCAAAAACACTTAGATTTATAATGTGAAAAAGTTATGACTCCTCAATAAGGGTTTCAAGAGTTAAAAAAACAAAAATAGTTCTTAAAATTTAGAGAAAACCCACTACAACCTTTAAAAAATAGCTACTAAGGTTCTGCTGTTTTGAGTTGATCAGAACGGCTAAACAGCTGAACGGCTGAAATGATTGAATTTCAAGAACTTCTCGAGTTAGTCTCGAGATTCAGATCCATTTCGTTTGACTTGTTTTATAAAGCATCAGGACCCACCATCGTAACGACTAAAAAAGGGATTCAGAAAACCCAAAGCATAGGTCTTTTCAGAACGTAGATAAGACGTTTAGCTGAAAAGAACTAAGCCTAATGTTACCATGTTTAGTTTGTAAAAAAACAAAATTTCAGCGATAGTTCAAACTTTTAATTTAGACCAAAAGAATTAGACATGACACTGACGATTGGTTCGAATCTTGCAAGCTTTAGCGATAGGTGAACACATCTAGAAGCAAACCACTGCAAATCAATATAATGATTTAATCGATTTGCAAAGTGATTTAAATAGTTTTATGGATACCTAGCTAACTATTTTGTGTATAAAGATACTACAAAAATTGACTAAAAATTTGGTTCCTAGGAAGGTCGAGACAACTAATCTTTCTTGATGATCACGCTGCATCCATCGAGAAACTATGGCCTAGGGGAGCTCGACGAAGAGCGAACTTACTTTCTCTCGATGGCCACACAGTACACCGTAGAGAGAGGTACGACACAGTGCACTTCCCTTAGTAGGCTCGGCCGTGCCGAGAGCTGGACACCATTTTCCTCGACGACCATGCCATCTGCCATGGAGAAATAATAAAATCAAAATGGCAAGCCATGGGTGGGCTCAAACCCGCGATCTCATGGGTGAACATTTGCGCCTCTGATCGTCTTGCCATTAAGTTCATATTGAACAAACATCAGGTGTTATGATTTTGTAGGACGTTTCCTTGTCTCGAAGGCCTATGTGGTGGTCGTCGAGAGAGTCCCGATGTACCACGCAGTGCAGCATGCAGATGTAACATCTCTCTCAATGACTATGTGTGGGCCGCTGAAAGAGATTATTTTCCCTAATTCGTCGGAGGTTCTATTTTTAACTTCTTAAAAAATCATATTGATTTCAATAGTTCTTGAACAATTTCAAATAATACATGGGTGTCCAAAACCACATTGGGGAAACTTTTTTTTATGATATGTTTCAAAAGTTGTAGTTTGTAAATTGTAATTCGCATAATAAACTTAGAAATTATGGAATATAGTTGTGAAATGTCAAGGCTAGCAAGCCAAAGTGTTTGTGAAGGTTTCCATCACTATGGGAAAAATGTTGATCAATGACATCTCAAATATGTCACCAAGAAACAATATTTTTGTCATTGCAGGATTTCTGTGACGAACTTTATGACGAAAACAGAATTGTCATGTATATTGCGTCATAGATGACTCCTCATAACAAAACATCTATTTTCGTCATAGAACAGTCGATCATCTATGACGAAAGGTTGACTCGTCACTGAAGAGATCAATTATATGACGATACTTTCTCATCATTGAACACATAAAAATCATCATGAATAGTTACCAATTCATCATAAGTCGAATGAGCACGTTGACTACTTGTTGTGATGAAATTGTTCGTCATAGATGGATGCCACGTAGACATGCTCATTCGTCATTGAACACTCCAATGATACATCATCATCCATGATGTCGAGTGACCTATCATATCTGCTGACGTGCCATTCCTGCCACGTCATTTTCACAACTTTTTATGCAGGTCCAATTTTTAGTCCAATCCATTTAGTATGCACATTAATTTTCAACAATACAATTAGACCCAGTAAATAATATCAGGAGGCCAATTGACTCATATATTAAATAGAGCAACACAAAATACACACAAGATTTAAATGTTTCACCAATACATAGAATTGACAAGTCATCAAGTCATATTATATTCATCGGTACATAGCATCATAGCATCACATATAGGTCTTGTACATTTCAGCGTAACGTAGCATAGTGTAGCGTTTCAGTAAAATTTGAGAGTCTTTGAAGAGAGGCTAAAATATTATAAAAAATTAATTAAAAAATAGTTTTATGATCTTTAAGAGGAATACTAAAAATCCGAGAGAAATCATTACAAATTACTACACCAAATAGGCCATATAAAAAAAGATAAATTTTACTGAAACACTACGCTACGCTACACTAAGCTGAAATGTATAAGGCCATAGACATTACATTTCTATGTTTCACTGATACATCTAGATCACTGTAGTTCTAACACAAAAATATCGTTCTAATTTATAACCATGGCAGCAGGCATCAATCAGAGATTATGATTCGTTTGATAAGCACAACAACATTCTTACATTAGAAGGTCTTGCTCATCAATCACCATTGTCACTGCAAATGACAAAGAGGTACACTATTAATAAAATGCTATTTAAGATCTATGGTACTACTATCTTACACAAAAACTTACAAAGATGCTTATGGTTTTCTATTATCTTGTTAGCACCCATATAAGCACCTATAGGCTCCAGCAGAAGATGTGTAGTCTTCTTGCAATAAGTATTAAATTCTTACCAAACGCTACAAATATTTAGGGATTTAGGGAGTACATCCATATCAGAACTAGGTTATGACATGAGATTATCTAAATCGGTTATCCAAGTTTGGTAAAAAAAATGATTCAATACAAAGAAAAAAAGGAGAATTCAAGAATTTCTAGAGACAAAAGTGAAATTCCATTATGATGCACTATGGAGGATGATTTAAACCTAGAATTCATTACCATCACATCAAGCTAAACAAATATATCCAAGCAAATCAATCAAAATAATCTTGCAGATATTCTCAAAACGAAGAATCAATTCACCAAGTTGTTCTTACAACAAATTTTAGTGTTAAAAACCATCACAACATCTCCAATGGTGCCATGTCAGCTAGTTATAAGGATTCCAACTCAGTTTTTTGCTTATTTGGAGTAGCATAGACAACGGGTCGCCCCGGTTCGGTTCGGTTCGGTTCGATCTCGGTTAGTTCGGTTACTGTACGAATCAGGCCAATCGGCCGGGGTCTCGGTCCAGATTTGGTTCGCACAGTGAATCGAACCGGGCCAACCCAAATTTTTATTGGTCGGTTTAATTTATTAATATATATATATATAGGACGCCGGAATGGGACTCCATGGAGTCAGTGCTCCATGCTTCATTGCCGTTGGATTTTATCAAGATTCGTGCAAACATATTAAACACCGTAATAACTTCGTATAGCATACATTATAAATATATATATATATATATTAAAAAAACCATTATATTTCATAAATATACATTATAAATTAAAGAAAAATATATATAAATACATATATTGAATTAAATAAATATACAACAGGAGCGAACCGAACTGAGCCGAGCCGAACCGAACCGAACTGGGCTGGCCCGACGGGCTGAGGTGCCGGCCCAGATTCAGTTTGGTTCACCGAACCGAGGCAACCTGACTCATGAACAGTATGGGCCGGCCCGGTTCCGTTCGGCTAGACCGGCCCATTTGGCTTGCACTAATATGGAGGAGAAAATAAGGATGTGTTAGCTACTACCTTACTACTAGTCTATATCTGATTCCAATGCACTTACTATCTATTGTATGTGGATCGATCCATATTCAATTCTATAGACAATGTTATAGCTAGTCCATTGGAGAGGCTAGCTATATGCTGTTTATAGATGACATTTCATTTGTTTATAGCTAGCAACTATCTACGCCATTGGAGATGCTCTCACGGACTCATCAAGCTCATATAAATCAGGGCAATAATTGAAATGGTGAGCATGCATGTTGGCGTAAGAAACCTTCCAAATAGTCTCCTTCACTAGAAATGATAGCCTAGTATCTGAAAAATCAAGTTAATCGGCAAAGAAAATTAGAGGAGATCAAGCACCTCCACCTCGATCAGGTTGGTGAAAGCGATGGCCACCCACACTTCACCTGAGCTTGCTGAGGAAGTCAGGCACACATTGAGCTCATGGAACACGGCCCTAGGACGAGGCAGAACCATGGGTAGTACACAAATTACCTATAATAAAAAACATGTGATAATTTTTTTTACACACATAGTAACATATGATAATTTAACACATAGAGTCTAGCTGTATCTTGAACTTGATATCGGCATAGGGTGTAAATCAAAGATAAAAAAGGACCATCGGTAATAGTTAAATTTAGTTCCCAGCTTTTAGATTCAAACATCGTACGTAATGAAAAGAACATTTGTCTATACTAAGATAGGACAACATTCGCACAAATGGCTTGCTGCTGCAAACTACTACGCACAAAGTGCTTGAGGAGATCGCCTTGGCGTTTGCGGGAGCCCTCAAGTCGGTGTACAAGCTGTTGGAGTCCAACTTGTCGGAGCGGCAAACGACTCCACTAGTGGAGACGAGGTGTATGGCTCGAGAGGGAGCTGGTCTTTGAGCGCAAGGACTAGCTTCAACAGGGACTACGCGCTTGGCTCCGAACCTCAAAAAAATCATCTTGTCCTTTGTTATTGCATTTACTTTATTTCATTATTCGCTTCCGCATTTATTGTGTGTTTATTGTTATTAGCGGTGATTGCTTAGTATAGAACTTGCTAGAGTAATTTGGGTCACTCAACTTGACTAATGAACAACATCAATGATAGAAAAATAAAAAGTGTCTATTCACCCCCTCTAGGCCTACTGGATCCTTTCACCTACAGCCTACCGGACGGGCATAATAGCCATATAAGTTGGTCCACATAGCCTCACAAAGTTGCTTACAGCTGTGAATGGAGCTTTCCCGCGGATTGAAGAGCCAAGCCTAGGCCGGCCCCTTAGGCGTATCGGGAAAGTAGTTTACCATCATGACTTTATTACTTGCGACTGCGAAGACGGTCGTCATGTAGATGGTGAGAAACTCATCCAGGCTCTGGGCCCTGTCGAACTTCCCCATATGTCCGGCTTTGAACTTCTAGGGCCATTGCGCCTCACTCAATGCTTGAGAGAAGACCACGCAACCGCAGGTGACGCACTCTCCGCTGCCACAATCAATAGGGTCATGACACTTGGGCAAGGGGCTGAGGCAAGAGAAGACTTCGTCGTGGCGGTGCTATGGGAGCGCGCGTCGTGCACTTGATCATCAGTATCGCAACCATGGGATGAGGGGGAACTTTGCTTGGACGGGCGAGCAGAGCCATGCCCTACTCGTGATCATGGTGTGAAGAGTTGCCATGCCTATCCAGCTCGAACCGCGACGGTTGGCTGGCTTAGGAATCACCCCGGGTGTGAGCTGAGACCTCAAGCGTGGCTACCAAGCCTTTCAGGTCGTCTGCGATAGCAGCCCCGAAATTGGCCACGCCGAAGCCTTGTGTGATTCTTGTTAGAGATTGTGCACGACTTGGGCGATGGCCTGGAGGTGTTGATAGCTCTCCAGTGCTAGTTTGGTTAGAGCAGAACGACGCAAGACATCATCCGTAGGAGAGCGTACTGCCTAGTGCCTGATACTAGCATGCCGAGTAGGTGGTGGTTGAGGGAAGCCCTACACTTGGCAGCGCAGTCTGGCAAGAGGCCGGTTAATGCAATCATTGATGTGCCCACGCGCAGCCTCCCACCACCGTTGCGCATCGTCTTGCTGTCTCGTGGCGATCGGCGTGCGGAGTGGGCTGCGCATGAGAACGCGACGTGGGGAGGCCTAAAAGGAAGGCATCATGACGGTGTTGCCGCGTGAAGTGGTTCCACCATCAGACTCATAGTCTCGGCCTGAAGTGCTAGCCTGGAAATTGGAGCCGTGCATGCTGCCCGATTGCGCGACAACGCTCCCCCTTGAAACTCTCTGGGCACATCCATGATAGGCACTAGAACATACTTCGCATCCATGTCGTTGATCGCGGGCCCTAGGTCTAGATCAGGTGGGACCTCCGACTCGGGGACATGGTCCTCATAGTCGGTGAAGATGACCTCATTAGTGTCACTGTAGTACTGATCAATATCCTCGACGTCGTCAAAGCCAATATCCATGAGATTGCGGATATCCTAAGAGTTGGGCATCTCCAAGCACTGCTGATACGAGCGAATAAAAAGTTGATCCCTATCGACCGCACCAATTGTCAACGGTTGGGAAACAACTTCCAAGGTGTCAAGCTTATTTGTTGAAATGGTGATCAACGGGCCCCTTCCTGTGTTGGGTGAGGACTTTGGTGACGGTTAACTCTCAAGGGAAGGAAACAAGAGACAATGATTTTTACCTTGGTTCAGGTCTCCCACTGCCAAGATAACAATCCTATGTCCAGCCTTACATTTCATTCGAAAAGATGTATAAGAACGAGCTAACCGAGCAAGAGAAGATTTTTGCTCGGGCTATGGTGCGAGTGTTACAAGAGTAGTGTGTGTGGAATCAATGAAAGAGCTCATGTTACAATGGTGCTCGGAGCTAACTACTTAGGGTATGTTTGATTGCTCAGTTTAGCCTGGTTTTATGAGCTCAATTAGACTAGCGGGAGCCATGCTTAGTGGATGCAAAGGGATGTTCTTTGTTGGTTGTATGAGATTGGACAATATGCGTAGAGATGTTGTTTAGTTGGCTATACCAGGATGTAAGTGAGATATAGACAAATTGAAGAGAAGGATGAAAAAGTTTTAAAAACAAATACTAGAAAATTAATAAACTATAAAACATTTTTTTGTAAAAAGGTAATAGAAAGCAATTAATTCAAAAACAAAAAAAAATAACTACCGGAATATGAACAAATTGAAAGCAAAACAAAAGTTTGAAAAAACAAATACTGGAAAATCAATAAATTCAAAAATAAAAATAAAAAAATTAAGTAAATATTAGAAAATCATTAAATTTTAAAATAAAAACAAATGTTTGAAAATCACTTAAAAAATGAAAAAAAACTAGTACTACTAGTTAAATCTATGGTTCCATTTTTTTGTATCGTTGAATTTGGGTGCCGTTTGAATTTTATAAAATCTTTAATGGCCTTGTGCATATGTTGATGGGAGGAGGGTTTTGCATGAGTGGAGCTAGGCTAAGATGGATGAGAAGGCAACCAAATACTCATCTTTTACATCTGAAAATGCAATTATCTATGGATGCATCCAACCAAACACCCTATTATACTAGCGAAAAGGGAAACAACCTTTCGTCCCATGCAGGGGAAAGCCTAAGAACTTGCGGTAAGCTAGATGCTGTAGCATGTCATTGGTGACAAGGTGTGCCAAGAGAATCAACAGTGAAAGGTATGGAACGGTTACCCACTTTGGACTTCTATGACCTCGAACTGGTACGTAGGTCTCAGCCTTTGGTTGCCTGCCATGTATGCACTCGTGCAAAGTGCTCGCTTGGTCTAGATTGGCGAAACCCAAGCAAAGGCTACTTGTGGCGGTCCTGCCATCAAGCGACTCGAACTTGCTCGTGGACGAGCGATCTCGTGGTAGTCACTCTTCTTGACGGGACATATGCTGATGGTGCTCAGGATAGCCCAACAATATTAGGTTGGCCCCATGGGATTTTGGCCAATCCTCGGCAGTGGGCTAGTAGGATTTGTCTCACCATGTAATGAGAGTTTTGTGTTTGATAAAGTTCTTCTCCATGCCGACTGCTCGGGGTCAAGGCAGGAATCAACCTAGACCTAACCCGACTCGAATCGGCGATCTGATCTGCACTTAATTCGGTTGTTGGTTCGGGTTGAGATCAAATAGTGGGGTAAGGATCCTATATCTCTAGCCAGAGAGCGTAGCTTTTAATTTGAGTCGTTGTTTATTTTTGTGATTATTAACAAATTATTAGTTCCTTTTATTTATTTTGAAATTAGTTGCAATGAAGAAGCCGTTTGCCGTTGGTCGCGAAAGCGAAAGAACGTCCGCGCAGCACAGCAGCCAAAGCAAGGAATTTTGTTACCATCGACCCGGCGACCCCCCGCATTTCCACCATCCCCCCGACTCCGCTGCCTGCGCCATCGTCTTCTCGCGACTCTCTGGAATCCCCCGATTGACTGCGCTGCGCCTCGACAACGCCGCCCGCTCCCGCGCGAACCTAGGGTTTCTCGCGCTCGCCGGCGGGGATGGCGCTGGAGCTGAGCGTGGCCTCGGCGGCGCCGCCGGCGGGCGGCCTGCTGGCCCCGCCCCCGCCCCCGCCTCCCGGGAAGGAGCAGCAGGTGGCCGGGGTGGGGATCCTGCTGCAGATCCTCCTGCTCGTGCTCTCCTTCGTGCTCGGCCACGTCCTCCGCCGCCACCGCTTCTACTACCTCCCCGAGGCCAGCGCGTCGCTCCTCATCGGTATGTCTGCCTCTGTCGCACGCGCCTCACTCGCCAGCTCTGAGCTCTCCTCCTTGGCCTTTGCCGCTTAGCATCGCTCGTTTGGTGTTTCGTGTATTTGGGGTGCAGTTCATCGTGGTGATTGGTGTATTGGGGTAATGGGGTTTGGATGGCTAATGCTTATCTATTATGTGCTTTTTGATGTCAGATGTTTACATGGAGAGATTGAGAGGATTATTTTAGGTTGCGGCGTGTCGGCAGTGTAAATGTTGTGCGGGAGTAGGATTTAGGGGGTATCCTATGGTGAAATTCTTGGTGGGATGTGTATGAATTGCATAGTTCATTCAATAAATATAGCTAAGACGATGTAGAGTAGTTATTAGTACTCGAAGTTTAGAAGTTCATTTAGCTTAAGGAGTAAAACGTCTTTAGTGAATGTGGTAAGATTTTCATTGTATTGGCAAATGGTCTCTTGTTTGCAAGTTAGTTGCAAAAATTGGAGCGGGCCCATTGCTAAATCGTACTTTAGCATGCTGGTCAATACAACCTATCTCATGAGTCCTAAATTAGCATTCATTGGAGTGACTCTATTACGTCCTGTTGCATGCAATACACAAGTTCTGTTCTGCATTTAGTCATTTTGTGTTCATTTTACACTAAGTAGAACTTACACAAGGAAGAGAGATGGGACTAGATAATGCTATCTCTAATGGCTAGTTACTTATGTTGTTACCATGCTGATTTGAAATCTTTCTATGTGACGTTTATGGGATTGCAAAAAGGATTTCTAAGCAAAGTTTTGACTTGTGAGATACCTCATTTGAAGGAAGCAGATGTCCCCTGTTTTATGGTAATTCAGTTGAAGATAGTTGATACAAGAATCAAGAGTTGCTACCTCGACCCTGTTGATGTAGATCTTCTCATCTATTTTTACCAATGAAACCTGTTAGACTATTAGTCAGCTGGTCTATTTTCCTTTCGATCAATTACCAGAGGGTTTATACTTTTAAACTAGCGAATTGCAATATATCCAAGGATGGATTATCTCAGCATTACCTGGCCTGTCTAGTGTTGACGTTGTGCAAAATTCTGATTTACTGATTGGAGGAACTATATAGAGAAGTCCTATTTCTACATGACTACATGCAATATTGTTCTAAACTCAGCATTGGGAGTCCTAAAACAAATTTACAAAAGATTTCAATATCTGAATTTTACATTAAACCCTTTTGAGGATAATAAGTGCTTGATATACATGTGGCGGTTAGCAAGAGCTGTTTCTATTTGGTTGAGGAGAATAACAGCAAAGCATATTTTGCTTGCATAAAAAGTGTTCTGCTGCAAAGTCAGATGAATGTGTAAAATAATATTTGGACATGAAAATCAATTGAGTTCTCCCAATATTTTTTTCACATATTGACATATTCTTAAATTCTTAAATTTACTATATGATTCCCTTTGATCAACCTCACTACTGTAATCTTTTTCATTTCACTCTGTCATCATAATATGTTATAATTCAGCGGAAACTTTTTTTTTAATCCAATCATGATTGTCTTCCAGGTCTAATTGTTGGCGGGCTTGCCAATATTTCAAACACAGAAACTAGCACTAGGTTCGTGTTGATTGTATATTCTTTATTATTTAAACTTTATACATGTTCAATATGTGTTTCACATTTATTGTATCTATATCTAACATATGATGTGAACATGTTCGCATTGATTATCCCATTTTTCCTTCAATTTGCAGGACATGGTTTAACTTTCATGAGGAATTCTTCTTCTTGTTCTTATTACCTCCAATAATATTATATCCTTTTTCCTATTTATTTCTTTTAACATTGTTAGTACTTTAATGGGTAATAGCTTTACTGCCTTCCTGAGTGCTGCTTCTTAAGTCTCTAACTGGAACACCTCTTTATATGAATAAATGTGGATTCCTTGACTTCAATGTACTCAATCAGGATTCAGCTTGTCGCCAGTAAGTACTTTGAATTTTAAATGGTAACCTTTTATTTAATTATACTAGTTTTTATTTGAGGAAATACTCTGCTTTTGCAGAAGCCATTCTTTGCAAACTTTGGGGCTATTGTAACATTCGCTATTCTTGGGACATTCATTGCTTCCGTTGTAACAGGGATTCTTGTGTAAGCATTTTACAAATTTTAGTTGGATAATGTTAGATATAAGTTTTATCTTCTCAATCTACGTTCTTAATTATATTGCAGCTATATTGGTGGGTTGACATTTCTAATGTATAAACTTCCACTGGTTGAATGCCTCATGTTCGGTGCTTTGATATCTGCAACTGATCCTGTTACAGTGCTTTCAATATTCCAGGTGCCTACTTTGTTCTCTTATCCAGTTCCTGAATTCACATAATTATCTTATTTGGTCACGAGTTATTTTATTGGGAAGTGGTATGGCTTTATTTTTTTGTTGATTTTGTTATCGTAATTTTAGTCACTTGCTCTAGTGGCTGCTTAGCTTGCCTAGGCGCTAGGTCCTGGCCTCCCACCTTGGCTGTCCAGGGGATTTCCTTCTAGGCCTCACTTAGTCAGGAGTAGGTGCTAGGCCTCAGCCTCCTGCCTTGGTCGCCTAGGCGCCCCTAGGCCCTTTCTAGGCAGGATTAGGCACTAGCCACCAGCCAACCATTTGAGTAGCAACTAGGGGAACTCTGATTTTACTGTTGTCTAATGCGAATGTCAGTGTGCACCAGTAAATATATCACTAAAGCCATATTTCTTTTTTCTGAAGTTTCACTTTTTAATGATCTTGTTTCGTCACATGTATTATGGTTTATTATTACTGGCTATCCTTTTTAAGGACATACTACAGGCCAGTTTTCTTTGCTGCATCACTGACAAATTCTACCATGTGCATTTTGTGACCTGTAGAAAGTCTCACTGCTTTGTGGGATAAATGTTAGCTTTGTACAATTGCAAATTTACAACTCAGACAGTAACCTGAGCTGCAGAGCTCAGTGAAATCACAAATCACCTTGAAGACTAAAATCATATCTGGAATGTTCTGGAAGGGAAAAAACCTTGTCCTGGGCTATTGGTAAAACAAGTTCATACTTACCAACACTGTTTTAACATACATAGTTACAGATATCTTTTAGTTAGTTTTCAATTTGTTGGTTTCTTCAAGGACATCGATCATAACTGGTAAAAGTACGTTTCATAAAAACTGATATTTCTAATGACAAGGATACTGTAGTTATGTCATGGGACCTAGCCCATGGCCCAACCAGCAGTTAGCCCATTAGTTGTTCGTTATGAAATTACTGCACTGTTCACAGATGAAATCATGAAAAGTAACCTTACGTATTGTAGCATCGGACTGGGTTAGTTGCTATATATTAGATTAGTTAGGATTGGAATAAGGTTAGGGTCCATCTATTAGGGTCAGCCCCTCTATATAAGGTGGGACAATGTAATCTCAGAATTAAACAAGAAGTAATATCAATCTCTTCCTAGTGGCCCCTAAATTAGCTGATGCCACACAGCTATCTTCCTGGTGGTGTTTATCTCTGTTATGGACTTTGGTTCATGACATGGTATGTAACATTTTGAAGTGTTGCTAAGCAGGCAGTTTCTTGTTTTTCCATTTCTTGAAAGGAAACCATTTTTCATTTCTATACAATTGACATACTCTAGTAAATTTCGTTAACCATATTTTTAAAAAGGTTGCAGTTGTTCAATTGATTATCAGAATTTAATTGCTCCATAAATGGAGGTATAGCAAATATGTAATCGCTAGGGTGTTCATTCTATGAATTGATGATGTCCAACTCTTGAAATGTATCTGTGCAGGAGCTTGGTACTGATGTTAACTTGTATGCTCTGGTGTTTGGAGAATCTGTTTTGAATGATGCGGTTTGTTTTTTACTTCTTTTCAAAGTACATACAAGATAGGCTGTTGTTTCTATTTTCTTTTGACTAACTTATATGTGTTCCATTTGGAGAGTGCAGATGGCAATTTCTCTTTACAGGTTTGCTTTCTTCCAAATAGCACAAAATGTAGAGCTGCCAGCATCTGCTTCCGTTGCTCATGTTTGCACATTTTATCAGGACAATGTCATCAGTCAGAAGTCATGCAGCAGCTGGCGAGAACTTCTTTATGATGATTCTCCAGTTCCTTGAGACCTTTGTTGGTTCAATGTCATCAGGTTGTTCAAAATATATTTAAGTCTTTTGAAGCGAAATTTCTAGGATGATTCTAAAGTTTTATGCTGATATTGTGCTTTAAGAATTAATAGTTTGGTGCTTTAGCACCTTTGCAGCATGAACAATTTTTTACAGTCCACCCAAAACTGGAGAATATATGAATGGTCTAGGATTCTAAGTGTATTTTAACTAAATGTGCTGTGTCACTTGTCTGCTTGATTGGTCTTACCTTGTTTGGCTATTAGCCATTTGATAGTGTCATGTGTGTGAAAATCTGAAGTTTACTTTAGTATCATTCAAAAAGCGTAGGCTTACATTATCAGGTGGTAAAATGTAAAAGCATGTGGTCCTAACATTAGATAAATTGCTTTATGTTTTGTTTTCCATCATCCACACTAGAATTGAATTATGATAATATTATGTCGAACTGCTCACTTCTGATAGAAGTGTCTTGTTTAGTGGCTCAAATCTTGTTTTCTTGTCTGATTTGAATTAAGTATGACAAGCTCATTTGGTTTCTTAGTTTTCCTGCATCCTATTCTTGAAGCGATTAGAATTGAGACTTGAGAGCAAGATAAACTCATTCATGTTTCACATTATGTTAAATGGGCTAACTAATTTGCAAAATATAGGCTTAGCTGGCACTTGATGATATCTGCCTAGAGCAAGAATCAAACTCAAATCTTCTTTATCGGTTGAACATTCAATTATTCTTATCTGAATATAGAATCCTTATGTGGACTACATGCATAGCAATCAAAATGCCTGTGTTGTGCAACTGTATTTTGATAATCACAGAATATGGTTTACCTTTGTACCATATATGCCATGAAAATGATATCCTGTTGTGTACATATAACTAGGGATTGATTTTTTTTCTTGACATTATATTTTCTCCATTGTTGCTTCTCACTTAAGAACTTATCTAATACCATTTCTTACTACTATACATTGATCGGCTGATGTATCCACTCTATTTTACTTGTATACAGGCGTGGGAGTTGGATTTATCTCTGCTCTTATATCCTTTTACTGAGTCTGACATTAACGTATGTTTGCATCATATGAAAGCTATACATACTTTTACGATTATCTGTTCCGATGAACACCATTGCTTTTCCATGAAATGCATTTTGGAGCAGATTGCTTTATCTGGATGTATCAATTCAAATACTTCAGCTTGTATCCAGCTGCTAGAAGAAAAATACTCTACTTAGGTAGCTGCAACTACGTAAACATAGTGGAGCATATATTTCATCATTTGATGTCCTTTTTCTTTTCCTTAGTGTAATATGTGGTATTGTGCTTTGTACCTGATGATTATCAGCAGTCAGGGTGTCAGTAATAAATCCTGAATTCCTGATTGCTAGTAGTAAGGTTGACCTCAATTTGGACCATGTAAGAAATTTAATATACGCTCAATCATTTGCTATTTGCTTTACTGTCCATAATTATGATTTGATCCTGTAAAACCTTGACCACTGATCACCTTTTTAAATATGCTGGATTGGATGTTGACAAGTAAGTCCTCAATCTACCTTGTTCACTCTTTGGAATTTTCAAGTTGATGTATATTGCCAGTGTTAAATACTTAAATTTGCTGAGGTGTTTATTGTTGCAGTCTTCAGAACTTGGAATGCTGTCTTTTTGTTCTCTTCCCATACTTCTCGTAAGAACATTTCTAGACTTCACTCTTTCCTTGTGGGAGATTTTTTTAATTGAAAGTTTGCATATCATTTGCAGGTATATGTTAGCAGAAGGACTTGGCTTGTCAGGGATTGTTTCTATACTATTCACAGGGATTGTAAGCACAATATCCAATTTATCATATCTTACTCATCTTACTTGCACTGTGGCCCTGTTTCCTGACATTTTATTTGCTATTTCTCCTCAGGTTATGAAGCATTATACATACTCCAATTTGTCAGATAACTCGCAACGCTTTGTTTCTGCTTTTTTTCACTTGCTATCATCATTGGCTGAAACATTTGTGTAAGAATCAGAAACACTCACAGTTAATTAGAAATCAGAAAATAACCATGCTTTTTATGCGTTATTGATTATTCCTTAATTCTCCTTTACAGCTTCATTTATATGGGCTTTGATATTGCCATGGAAGAACATAGCTGGTCCCATGTTGGCTTCATCTTCTTCTCAATTGTATCCTTTTTTTTAATTACTTTTTAAATAAGCACCAGTGTGGCCTTCCAGTTGTATGGTAGATATTTACTTCCTTGACACACTTAACAACAGATATTCATAATCGTTGCGAGGTACTGCTACAGTTTTCTTTTATTATTTTTCATAAATATAGTACTTACTAGATCAAACATAACCACATTGCATCTAGTTATTGTGATGCATATGAAAGTATGGTGCCTAATGCCTTACATTGTACATCTACGACCCTTCAATATATAGTCATATCACTACCTACATGGTTAAACTAAAACCAAACTGTACCTACAGAAATGTTGGGAGGACTTGTAGAAAACAGCACTTGTATGTTTAGTCTCAGTGCATGGAACAAGTACTTGTCACATTTTCTCCAGTTTCATTTATCAAGTAATTTTTATATGTTGAATATTTTGTGGATATTGTTTTGTTATTTGTTTCTTTTAATTTAAAGTAGTGATATATTATTCGCTTGTAGGGCTGCAAATGTATTTTCTTGTGCATACCTGGTTAACATGTCAAGGCCAGAACATCGGCGTATACCTCTAAAGCATCAGAAAGCACTTTGTTTTAGTGGTAAGTCTTTTGGGTTGTAAATTGTAGCATATATGACCTAGGAATTTGTAAAGCTTATTGTCATTATTTCAACAAATAGGGCTTAGAGGGGCAATGGCTTTTGCACTTGCTCTTCAGTCTGTGCATGAACTTCCAGAAGGACATGGAAAGACGATATTCACCACCACTACTGCCATTGTTGTTTTAACGGTACTTGCACCTTTTTATGTTCTTTATTTTTTTCAATGACTTAATACATGATGAAGCCATGGGTTGAAATGCCATTGTTTTATGCATGTGGTCTTTCTTCAGATGGCATGCTGCTTGCACATAGTCTGCTAAAAAGTCTGTCAGTTGGTCAACTTCTCCATGTTTCAATATGTTAATAGTTTACTGGTAATCAAGCAATTTCATGTTGCTGTGATGCCGGCCCACAAAGTTAAATTCCATGGACCAGCCAAAATTTACCAAATCATTTGGTAAATCTAACTAGCAAAGAACTATGTTGCTACATGCATTCTTTTCAGCCAAAAAAGAGTTTGAGAAGCATTGCATACATTGAATTCCTGAATTGCTATATTGTGGGATAGTTGATTATCTGTACCATCTGTTAAACCAGTGTAATATCCTTAAAAGTGAACTACTAAGATTTGATCAATTAAACATGCAGGTACTTCTTATTGGAGGGTCAACAGGCACCATGCTAGAAGCTTTGGATGTAGTTGGGGATGAGAACACGTCAATAGAAGTAAGCCTTACTCTGGGTTTGAGGGTTTTACAGTTTCATAACTTTTGAGAATAGCTACAGGGTTTCATATTTTATTACGGGCTCATAAACATTTAATTTAATTCCACTCTAGCTGGATTGTTTTTACCACCCCCCCCCCCCCCCCCCCCCCCCCCCTCTCTGCATTTGTTTTCTGTAGTTGCATGATTTGTAGGCTATTTCTGTCTTGTTTTGCTGTGCTGTGGTGCATTTTTTTATTGCTTTGACACTTTTGAAGACTACAACTAAAGGTTTTTGAATGCCACCATTCTCAGAATTATGATGACAGCAATGGTTACATCCCCCCGACCTATGACGAAGGTACCTCGTCAGGAGGAGGATTGAGAATGAAACTCAAGGAGTTCCACAAGAGGTACTTGCCCTGTGCTTTTATTTGTTTTCATATCAAAAACCATGACACTGCAATCAACTGATTACCTTTCAAATGGTGATACAGCACAACGTCATTTACTGCTCTTGACAAGAACTATCTGACTCCATTTTTCACCAGTCAGATTGATGATGATGATGATGATTTTGGTAGGTAACTTAATTCTTGAAAGAGTAGAGCCCATGTGATCCTACAAATGGATTCTTAGTTTTAAACTTGTTATACTTCATCATCAATTTAGTCCATACTGTATGATCTATTGTTCATTTCATTTGAATGCCAATTTATCCATTCCCTTGATTTCTGAAAGTTTTCTTTGCTTTCTTCTTGGTCCATGACAGGTGAACAGCCCCAAAATCAGAGACGTGGATTCTATGATCAATAGCATAGTTTGAGCTGGAGCTTGACAAGCTAAATACAAGTTTGGGTTCGGAATGGTACTAATCATATATGTATACACCTTGCCTTAGATGAGTAGCATATGCCAGAGTGTGAACTTTTAGAATAGAAATCAAAAGGCTGAAATCCACTTGTATATATAGGACTCCATTGGTACGCATGGTGGAGTTCAAGTGAAAAGGCAATAGTATTGTTGCAAAACACCTTCGACTAAACCCCTTATCTTAGGCTGTTTTGTAAATATCCCAGAGCTGATCTTTGTCACTGCCTGTTGTAGACAAAGCATCGAATCATACATCAGTGGGACCACGGGGGAGTAATCTCCAATAACAAATCTTTTGATCATCATGTTCTTGTCGTTCCATGGTATAAATACTATTGCCTAGCTCATGCACGCTGCTGAACTATGCTCATCAGTCGTCTGAGTTCGACGTGATGCAGCCAACAAAACTTGCACCCCTGCAAACAAGGTAATGCTTGCTTGCATCTTTGGAAGTGATCGGTTGGCTGGTTGGCAGGGTTCCAAATCCTGCGGGAAAACTCGTTGAGACGCTGCGGTTTGGGTGTGAAATCCCATTTAGAAATTTTGAATTGGAGATTTTTTAAAAAAATTGAAAGCCTCTAAAAATAGTACGAACAAGCAGGAGCGCTATGTATGTGGATTTCTATTTACCAAACCGACGGTTCATTCGTCTAGGAATTTCTCAGGTAAGAATTGGAAAATACAGTGAAGTCCATACAGAGCATAAAGCATAGCCTTGCTCTCCTAAAATTTTACTAAATTTTCTTTATTTTCCCACTGCCTATATTTTTCCACAACTTATTGCCAACTTAGATGAATTTCACCAAAATCGGATGATTTCTGTAAACATTAGTGATTTCCTGTTCAAATAAACCCGCCCATCTTCCCTTTCTATTTCTTTTAAACAAACGATTCTGAATAAATTCAAAAAAATTCTAAACCCTAGCAATTTCCCATTCAAATAAACCCATCCATTTCCCTTCCAATTTCCTAAAAAAAAAAATTCAAACGATCCCCCGTTCGAACGAAATGAATTTTCATAAATCTTAACGATTTCCCACTTAAATAAACCGACCTATTTCCCTTTTGATTAAAAAAAGAACAATTTTCGCTGGTCATTGATGGAAACAAGATTTTAAGGCTTGGCTCGCTAATGATCGGAGACACAGCACACGCGGCTACCGCTGTAGTTCTTGCTGAGTAGACCTGTTCATTGGCGGCCCGGCCTGGCGAGCCCGACTAGACCTGGCCCAAAACACCCGGTTTGGCCCGGCCCAACTTGTGCAAAGGGCCAGGGTCAGGCCTCGGTCTGAAGCCTGGCCGCTGAGCCGGGCCGGGCCGGGCTTGGGCTAGAGAAAAACGTGCATTAAGCCATGGTCGGACCGGGCTTCCGGACATAGGGCCGGGCTTTCGGGCTTCGGGCCCAAAACAGAAGCCCAAAGCATTGGGCTAGGCCGGGCTCGGGCTTGGTGCCGTGGGACCGGGCTTTTCAAAGCCCGACCCGAAACCCGGCCCGACCCGGCCAATGATTAGGAATTGACGAGGCTGATGTAGCCCCAGTGACTGCAGCAACGTCAATTCACGAGTCACGACCAATTATGGGAAGTCTACCTCGTGCCCATTGGAAATTATACACTTCGACCTTGTTCTTTTCAGCTTAGCGTAGCGTAGCGTTTCACTTTATCAAAATTTATTTTTTTATAGTCTATATGGTATAATAATTTGTAACGATTTTTTTCAGACTTTTAGTAGTCCTCTTAAAGATCTTAAAACTAATTTTTTTATTATGTTTTTAGAATATTTAAATCTCTTTTTAAAGACTCAAATTTTACTACAGTACAACTATGTTACACTAAGCTGAAAATGTACAAGGCCTTCGAGATTCTATAGCACGATCTTTGGAAGCATCGAAACGACCATGTCAGAATGGAGTTCTGAACATATACTCTAGGAAAGCATTCATAGTTTATACCTAGACGAGGAACTCTGCTGGACAGGCCCTCGCGTCGCTCCTCCTAGGCTGGCTCGGGGGCGACCAAACTCTCATCCCACCTCTCCACAAACGCTAGCGCAGCCACCGACCGGCAGCGGTGGCGGCAGCCGCCCTTCTCTCCCTCTAGTCATCTTCCCACCTCCTTCCTCCTTTTCCTCTTGTCTCTCTTGCTGGTCGATGCTCTTACGGGACGGTCCCTGGCCTTTTGGGCGGCACGAAGGCCGGATCCGGCGGCTAGGTGGCCGGATTCGGCGTCGAGTCAACCAATTCGGTGGCTCGGGCGACGGAGCGGCCTAGGCCGGCGCGGGTCGGCGGCAGTGTAGCCTGGGCCAGTGTGCGGCGGCGCAGCTCGGGCCGGCGCAGGGCGATGGCGACGGCGGCATGGCCTGGTCCAGCGCAAGACGACAGCAGCGGCGGGATGGCCTGGGCCTCCTTCCTCCTCTCCTCAGATCTCCCTGGTCCGGCCAGGTGGCGCCGTCGGCTCCCAGGCGTGGCGGCTTGGCGCGACTGCCCCTACTCTGCCGGATTCGGTGACGCGCGGCGGCGTCCATCCCCTTGGCATGGCACAGGTGGCGGCGTCCTTCCCCCTCGGCTGCCCCGACCTCCACCTTGGTGCGGCGCAAGTGGCGGCCCCCGACCTCCGTCTCCATGCACCGCGGGCGGAGGCGCCCGTGGCCGGCGTGCCTCGGGCTCCTCGCTCCATATCTGAGCATGGCCGGCGGCTTCCTTCCTCCAATTCTTCCCCCTCAGATCCAAGATGGGCCAGCACCTGGGTCCGGCGGCGAGCGGCCCTAGCCCCAAGGGTTGGCTTGCGAGCGGCGGCGGTGGCGTGCTCTCGGAGTCCGAAGAAGTGAGCTAGTTGCCTGGCGACCGGCAGCTAAAGTTGTTGGCGGGCCTCCCTTTCGGGCCTGGGCAAGGCGACGGCTCCCCCTCTTCTCCTCTGGAAGCGGCGCTCGGCCTTCCCCTCCACGTGCGGTGGCAATGTGGTGCGTGCCTTGCTTCTTCGTTCGCACCTTCGAGCGCAGTGGTGGAACTTGACGTCGGCTTTCCCTCTTTTCTTCCCTTCTTCCCCTCCTCCTAGGCCTATCTTGGCGGAGACCGTCCGGGGGTGACCGCTCTGTGCGAAGCCGGATTAGCGGGCAGGAGGCTCGAATCTGGCGGTGTGTTGGCCATAGCGGTCGGAGCGGGTGTACTCTAGGGTCATGGGACTGGTGGCCCCGTAGCTCGGCGGAGCTCGGCACTGGCATCTTCTCCTTCTTCCCATCCCACTTAGCCTGTCTTGGTAGAGGCCACTTGGGGGGTTCGCTTCGGTAGCTGGACGGAGCGAACGTAGTAGGTGGGCTCCAGGGGCGTGTGCTCAGCATCTTCTCAGCCCTCCCGTGGTAGCTTGGTGGGCTATCGCCCGTCCTTCAGCAGCACGTCGACTCCTGTTTCTAGCCTCTCCCGTCCTCGTCCACCTTGCCTTCCCCTCCCTGCAAGGTGCTCGGTGGTGTAGGTTGTTGTTTTTCGAGTTAATGGCAGGCTTCGCCTTGTGCCGCCTGGGTGGCGCGGCGTCCGGTCTTCTTCGCTTCCCGTGTGTTGACCACCAGGCGTGGTGGCCCCTCTCCGGCGGCTTTGGCTGGCGACCTTTTCTCTGGCACCGTCCCCGTTCTCTGCCTCTTGACCCAGTCCCGTCCTCGTCGTCTTGACCCTCCCTTTCTCCGAGGTGTCCGGTGGCGTGGGTGGCGTCCTCCGCGTTGGGTGGCGGCGTTCTTTCGCGTTTTCGGCTCTGCGTCTTCGGCCGGCGACTCAGTTCTACTTGTTGCCTTGTGCACTAGTAGGGCAAGTCTTGGGCGAAAGCCTCGCCCTTTTGGGCTGGTGTTGGCGTCACCTTTGGTGTCTTTCCCTCATTAGAGGCATCACCTGTTGGACCTTTCCCTGCTCTAGGTGAAAACCCTAACGGCTTTGCGATGGCGGCGGGTTCTCCCTATTACTACCGTGTTGGAGGCATCGTGGTCGCCGTCTTGCACTTTGGGTTTTCGCTGGGTCTGTTGCTCCAGGAGTCGCTTGTTGCTATGTGAGTGTTGGTGACGTTTCCCCTTCTCCCTCTCTTGTATCTCTCCCTTGTTTGGCCTTTGGCCTAGGTGGCAGCGGTGGGGCTGCTTTCCTTTCTTTCTCCTCTGTAGGCGGTGTTTTCGGCGATGGCCGGAGGTGTGTCTGGCTTTGGCCAGGGTCGCAGCGGAGCGTTGTGGTCGTACCCCATGCTTGGACAAGCTTTTTATTTTATTTTCTCCTGTTGATCAATGAAATAGGACGACAGTTCTCCTGCCCCTCTTTCAAAAAAGTTTAACCTTGACCATGAAGGCAGTGAGATTGGGAGCTATTTGTAACCTCAGTTACAACAATAATTTGTATTCTAATTTGTGCTAGCTCCATAGCTAGCTTGGCTTCTTATATTGCAATTACGCCATCAATGTCAATCGTTGTCACCAATATTGCTGTTGGTATCAGTTTATTTGGTAATATGAGCGGGTTATGCATCATTTTTACCATCTTAAGAAGGGAAACATATATGGTGTTAATGTTCATTAGGTGTTAGCATGCTAACAACAGATCCGAACCAACAAATCCATAAGGAGCGGCTCAGATCCAGAGAGGTGGAAACCCTTTTCCACTTAGAGTTAGAGGGTTTTTCGTGAAAGTGTTTAAGTGAGAAAAGAGACTTCCACCTCTTCGTATCTGGGCAGCTACTCATGGATCTGATGGTCTAAATCTGTTTTTAGCATGTTAGCACTCAATGGATATTTGCACTGAATACGTTGCCCTTAAGAAGTGTTGCTTACTCTTTGAATTTTATGTGTCCCTTAAAATGCAGGAGGGCAAGGTCAGGCAAAAGATGGATTCACATGTGACTTGTGTGCATAGTTTTAAATATGGAGGTGTCACTCGGCTTATTGAGCATTTAGGTGGTATAACGAGTGATGTGACAATGTATGTTGGTGTTAAGTCGGGTTTCAAGTGCTATCAGTGAAAACCCACTCCCTTGGAAAAGAGAAAAGGAAAGAATCAAAGGAGTTAAAAAAAATTAGAAAATGATTTTATTGAGGAAGTGGGTGAAAATCAGATAAATGAGTTTGTGTCTAGTGATAAGGAAGAGCAGGTTCGAGTGGCAATGCAATGACCATAAGAAAATATGAGTTTCAATAGAGAAGAGGTTTAACATATGAGAATGATTGTTAGTAGTGGGCATGATAGTTCTATTAGTAGTAGTGGGTTATTTTGAAATTCTAAGCATGGTAACAGTTTTTTCTATTGAATATGAAGCTATTATGTGGCAGAGGACCCATCCAACCTAAGACTGACATGGTTCTAAACAAGGACACCATGGAAAAGTTTAGTCTAACTTGGGTCTGGTTTCATCCTAATAATATTGCAAGATTGAAAGCCAATTGTCCGTACTTTCGAGCAACAATGAGATTGACTCATGACATAATTTTTTTTTATGCAAATGACATTGATGGTCACTGCTTGGAAGAAAATACGAGGACATGGAAAGCATTGTTCTTCGATTTCTAAAAAATTAGGATATGTATTTTTCCATAAAACCATCAATGCAACCAACGATTTCAAAATGTAGGAAAAGAAAATGGTTATATATTTTATCTTACTTGTGATATATTGATTTTTTATGTGTACGTTGTAATTGTTATGTTGTATGTCAAGCAGATTTTTGTATAAGGAAATTCTGAAAGTAGTAGATGAGATTGGAAATAAGTCAATTGTGCAGATTGTTATAGACAATGGTTTAAACTATAAGAAAATTGCAAGTGCTCACAAATGCTATAAGTTTTCTTGTAGCTCGAACCATGTTTATCTACACTATGGACTCATTCCCAATCTCATCTGCCACTACCTTAATCACATCGTACAAAAACATTACATGGCATACAACGCCAACAACTACAACAAGTAAATAAAAAACATCACATAAAAAATTAAGATGAAATGTACAATCATATACATTATTGTTATTCTGGATTTCATCTGTTGCATAGCTTTATGGAAGAACATGCGCATGCGACCATTGCAATAGATTATGAAGTTTGTAATACTAATGGTTGTGGGTCATATCCATGGATCACACATGAGTGTGACACAATGTATTTCCAATCTTTTTTGAACCGGTTCACAATGTTTTTTATGTCCTAATAATTTTCTTCCAAACATTGTCATTTGCCCTGACACACAAAATTGTTGAGCCAATCTCATTGCCGCTCAAAATATGGACAATTGACTTTGAATCATGCAATACCATTGACATGAAACCACTTTAACCAAGCTACATTAATTTTTACATATTGCTCTTTGTTCAGAACAATGATAATCTTAAATTAGATATGTCCTCTATCACATAAAAGCTCTTTAAATTTAATAGAAAATACGCTATCATGCCTATAATTTCAAAAAACTCACTATTGCAATAGAACTACAATACCCACTACTAACACGATGCTCATATGTGGAACTCTTTCTCTATTGAAATTCATATTCTCTATTTATTTTTGCATTGTTAGTTGAACCTACTTTTCCTCGGTAAGATAATTTTCCATATTTTGATCTCAACCCTTTTCCTTAATAAGATAATTTTCTATTTTTTTTAACTTCTTTGATTCGTTTTTCTTCTTTCCAAAGGAGTAAGTTTTCCAAGATGCACTTTGAACCAGACTTGTCATTGATAAATATTGTGTTATATCATCCACTATACCACCTAAAAGCTCTTTAAGGCCATCACCAATGGCGTCCTCACTTACAATGACCAAACGACTATCCATACATTCTTTCCACTATTCATTTACATTTTTCATCTCTTATATTTTATTAGTATGGTTACATCCTAACTTAGGACACGTTAAACATACTGTAAGCTGGGTGGCACCTCTAGATTTAAAGCTATGCTCACAAAACCCATACTTGAAACCGAAATTAACATTGAAATCATAATTCCATACTTTTTTTATTAAGTTTCCATTGTTCGATAGGCTTCTCCATCTTACAATTCAAGGAAAAAGGGTAAAAATTCAAGCAGACTTAAGATTGTGAAACTAGTGCCTCACCTGCACATATTACAAAGTAACCCAACACTAGCTGCTCGAGTACCATCTACATCAATGGGTGACTGGCGTAGTTCAAGTACCATCACCCGCTCCCACTAATGCCACTGATAGGAGCGCCACTAGCATTGTCAGGTGCACCGCTAACATTGCTTTCACCTACAACAAGGGATAAAAACAGGTCAGTTATGGTTGGGTAGTGACTCATATCGTATCCTATCCAATTTTTTTCGGATATCAGAACATATATGGAAAGATCAGTCGGATACGGATACGGGTTTTTTACGGTCGGGTAGAAAATGGATATATGATATTATACGAACTGGTAGAAATCGATTACCAGGTAATTAGTCGGGTCATACGTAAATTAAGTTCAACTAACATAGTTCACCAACATTAAGTCCAACTAAGATAATTCAAATCAAGTCTCAACATAACACATAGCCAATACACAATCTCAACAATCAACACATAGTCTCAACATAGCACACAATCTCAATTCAACACAAAATCTTAAATTCCAACATTTCCCTTCATACAACATACATCTCAAATCTTAAGTTTAAACAGTACCTTGGACCTCCATTTCTTAATTCTCATTCATCCTCAGATCATTCAACTGATCCCATAATCCTTCAACTTTACTTTTCATTGCATCTAAAATTGATCAAAATAAAATAATAGTTATTAAAATGACATGTATAATATATAAATGAAGCGACTAAAAGTAAGATAAAAATTTACCTTTTTGTGAAGCAATCATCCAATCTTTTGTGCAAACTAAGGCCTCAACAATTTCAGAATCAAGTCGACTATGGAATGGATTAATAACACGTCCATCGGTGCTAAATGCCAACTCCGAAACAACCGTAGACACTTGTATGCATAAAACATCACGAGCAAGACGAGAAAGAATAGGAAATTTTGTTGCTCGTCCTTTCCACCATAATAATATATTAAATTTTTCATCACCATCCAACTTAAAAAGTCCTTCACTCATGTATATCTCTAACTCGGATTTCTTGCTTTCATTGTCGGTGGATTGATACAACACATCAATATTGATCTCATACTCATCCTCAGCATCTAATAAGCAATTACTCGATTTTTCAACCAAATCATGCTCTTTCAAAGTAGATATCTTAGTAGTTGAAGATGTCATACTTGATGAATATGATGCAAATAACTCATTGATCGCGTTCTTTAATTTCATTTTCTCTAACTCGGCCTTCTCATGTCCATGTATGTTAGACAAGTACAGCTCAACCACCTTGTCTTTATACCTAGGATCAAGAAAAGCAGCCACTGCCAAAGCTATATTGGTCACGTTCCAATACTTGTCAAACTTATCTTTTATAGCCTTAGCAAAATTAGAAACTATGACATCATTACTTCGATACCATTTTCTAATAGCAATCTTCATCTCACAAAATTGCCGAAAGAAAAGATTTGCAATAGGATAGGATGTGCCAGACAAAAGTAAGGTAACATCATAGTACCTTTTCAAACACTTGCAAATACTTGCTGCATTTTCCCATTCAGCTCTGGTGGGAGTGACATATTCATATCTATCCCTATCTTTAAAAGCAAGACGATTAAAAGCATCCTTATAGTAAATTGCATTTCTTATCATTAGATAGGTAGAGTCCCACCTCGTGGCAAAATCCAAAGAAAGAGCCTTTGTAGTGTCCAAATCACACTCTTTGACACACTTCTCAAATGCTTCCCATTGCTGAGGTGATCTCTTTATAATGGATATGAACTCTCTAATGTTTCCAATGGCACATTCAATTAGTTTTAACCCATCTTTAGCAATAAGGTTCAATATATGATTTGCACAGCTAACATGAAAGAATTTACCATCACAAAGAAGAAAGCCTCTAACTTTCTCAATAATAACATCAACAGCAACATTGTTGAAAGAAACATTATCCAATGAAAGGGTAAGCAATTTCTTATCAAGATTCCAATTCAACATATTTACGAAAAAAGTGTCAACCAACGTGAACCTTGAATGGCTGTCTTCAACATGAATAAAATTGATAATCCTTTTTTGCATGTTCCAATTATCATCTACCCAATGTGCAGTCACACACATGTAAGATTTATTTTGAATAGATGTCCACATGTTCATAGTAAAGCTAAAACGACAAGAAAGTGCTTCAAATTGCTCATACAACTTGTTTCTTTCTTCTTTATAGATCTCCATAATTTCTTTACGAACAGTTATATGACATTTCATTGAAAAACTTGGTCGTAAAGACTTGATGAAATCAACAAAGTACTCATGTTGAGAGATATTAAATGGATAATCATGCATAATGATTGCATAATTAAATTTCTTTAAGCTAGTTTTCTCATCATACCGATATGTTGCAATCCCATCCTGATTTTGATTCAAGAGTTGTTGTTCTTTTACAACACTGTGCTTGTTTTTCAAATGATTCCTGAAAGCTTTTGTACCATTTGTACTTTCAGCACTTGTTGTATAATTGCACCTCTTGAGTTTAGCCCAATTCTCCGTACTATTAGTCACATTCATACACTGCACTGTTCCAAAGACTCCAATATGCTGTTTTTTTCTTATAGGGCTCGAGCATTCACTATCCGAAACATCGACATCATTCATGTCCATTGAGCACTCCTTCTCAATTGTTTCGGCCCTCTGCCTATTGCAATCCGAGCCTCCATCGACACCATTTCCTTCCATTAAGCAAGCTGCACATAATCAAATTTAAATAATTAGTGTTTTAGTTGAAGAGCTAGATATATAGATTGCAGGTAGTTAAAACAATAACAAAATACGAAGACTTGACTGATTAACATATAGTGCTTGTCAACAAGAAGACAGCTGCGGCCACTTAATGCGGAGATCGTCTAACTACCTTCATGGCAGGCTAAGATTGTTTTGAAGTTACCCTTGATTGAAATGACAACATATATTTTTCCCACTAATTTGTGTAAATTATGATACTGTTGTAGAACTAACATGTGAGCATCCCCAATAGCCTCCCTATCCCATCCCCTAAAACACTACTCATGTATGTATGAATAGTGTTTTAGGGGGTGGGATAGAGTGGCGGTTGTAACCCTAGGGATTACGGGTCGGAAAGCCCACCATCTATTAGGGTTTCCCTAGGGTCATAATGGACAAAAACAAAATATTAGCTAGCCTATATAAGATATTGAAACCATTGTATGACATAAGAACAGAATTAATAAAGATCTACATGTGTCCCCTGTTTATTGTGATTGTGTTTACGTATGTGCGACTACCGATTTACAACGGTACCATCCGAAAGAATGTAAGCGCATGATGTGGGCTAGTGTGAGAGCGTGATCGGAGAAAATATAGGCAAACCAAAGCTTCAGCGCCATGGCAGTAAGCAACACAACGTCGTATAACTTCGTATAATGTATGCTATACGAAGTTATTACGGACCATCTTCGAAACAGCGAAAAAACGGAGTCAAAAAACGCAAAACATGTATTTTCAAAACATAGATAAGCCGTTAAACTATTAATCTAAAAAGAACAAAGCCTTAATATCAATATCAAGATGAAAGAGTGTTGTTGTCTTTAGGGTGGTAGGCCAAACAATCACCTCGGTCCTGATTACACGGAAGGGAAGTGGCCGAGGCATGGCCCGGCAACCCTGGGCTCGTGTCCGGGCTCTCGGCCTACTAAGCTATTGAGTCTCATGTAATTGCATAGAAAATTAGTCTGTATCCTAAGCGCGAAGTTTTTCTATTCGGGGCGTTCCAATGATAGTCTTACATGAGACGACTAACCGCTAACGCATCTTTTTTAAAAAAAATGTTTTGGAGGGATGCATCTCCAAATTCCTGAAACGGCTTTTGACTATGGCCTTGTTCTTTTGAGTGTATCGTTTCGTTGGCGTGTTATTGTATCAAATTTAAGAGCACTCAAAAAAGCTCTAAAAATTATAAAAAAGTAATTAAAAATATTTAAAAGATCTTTGAAAAGACCATTAAAAACCATGAAAAAACATTACAAATTATCACAATATATGGGCTAAATAAAAATAACAAAATTTGCTACGGTAATATAACGGTACGTAACGCTGAAAAGAACAAGGCCTATAAGACCATCTCCAACCATATTCCTTTCATTTTATTCCCTTCCCCATTATTTTCCCCACATTCATTCCCTTCATTTCCTTCCATCTCCAACAGCATCCCTTCAAAGAAATTTACGAAGAAAACAAAGAGAGATTCTCGTTCTAAAGAGAATGCATGAAGAAATTTCTTCTGACGAGAATCGCGATGAGATTCTGTTGGAGCATCAGAATTTTTTCGTGAAGGCAATTTGGCCCCTGAAGGGACTCCCTTGGAGATGGTGGAGATCGTCTAACTACCTTCATGGCAGGCTAAGATTGTTTTGAAGTTACCCTTGATTGAAATGACAACATATATTTTTCCCACTAATTTGTGTAAATTATGATACTGTTGTAGAACTAACATGTGAGCATCCCCAATAGCCTCCCTATCCCATCCCCTAAAACACTACTCATGTATGTATGAATAGTGTTTTAGGGGGTGGGATAGAGTGGCGGTTGTAACCCTAGGGATTACGGGTCGGAAAGCCCACCATCTATTAGGGTTTCCCTAGGGTCATAATGGACAAAAACAAAATATTAGCTAGCCTATATAAGATATTGAAACCATTGTATGACATAAGAACAGAATTAATAAAGATCTACATGTGTCCCCTGTTTATTGTGATTGTGTTTACGTATGTGCGACTACCGATTTACAACGGTACCATCCGAAAGAATGTAAGCGCATGATGTGGGCTAGTGTGAGAGCGTGATCGGAGAAAATATAGGCAAACCAAAGCTTCAGCGCCATGGCAGTAAGCAACACAACGTCG
>SPJY01010797.1:1020622-1075225 GCA_005191435.1 Raddia distichophylla | reverse complement strand
GATTATAAAATTTGCATGGGTATTTATTTCCTATATTTACACTTTGACCCCTGCAATTTATGAATATTGAGCAGAGATGGAGGTGATGCCTGCGTAGCTCTCGCCAGCGATGTAGAAATCGCGGTACTTGTAGTGCGGGAACCTCTCCAACCAATTCACAAGGAAAGTGTAGGAATCATGAGCTACAAGAACCAAAAACACAAAAAGGTCAGAAAGTGAGGAATCGATGGAAAAACGGAATGCAAGGTAAGAAAGTTTCAAGTATATATGTGAAAAAGCTGCAGGGTAGGCGACCTGTTCTGTTGTCGCCGGAGGTGAGGAGGTCGGTGGTGGTGTTGGTGTAGGAGAAGCCGACGCCGGCCGGCGAGTCCAGGAAGAGGATATTGGCGGCTGCATCCACGATCACGGCATGCACCACCAACACCCTTAGAAAATTAAATCTCAACGAGGCGAAAAGCAGCAACGATCGAGGGGAGCGGGTGGCTACCTCTGTTCCGGCGATAGTCGTTCAAGAAAAGGGTGGCGCCGTCCGGCCGGATGCGGAAGGCACCGAGCTCCTCGGAGGCGCTGTACGCGACGGAGGAGCAGCCTGGCCCGCCGTTCAGCCACAGCAAGAGCGGAGCCGGCTGCACCTCCGCGGGCACCTCCTGCAGCCAATAGAACAGTGCCCGCCTGGCGCGCTCATCGACGGTGACGTACCCGGAGTACATGTCGAAGTCCACCGCCGGCTGCCCGGGCAACCGGGCTACGCAGTCGCCGGCATGGCCACTCGCCGCCGCCGTCCACGTGAACAGCGCCGCCACTACTCCTACCGCCAGAGGCAAACGATTGGCCATCGTATGGCAGCAGGGTACATACTAGAGAAACAGTATCAGGTGTTGATGAGGGCAGCATCAGGTGTGGGTTAGTATAAATAGAGAGGGGTTAATGACGCTGCTCGCTTTGCACTGCACGCCTTCCTGATGTGTTCTTCTCCTCTCTCTTTTTTTTTCCTAACTTCAGCTTACCGGACAAATCTGACTACGACAAGAAAAACAAGGAGCTTGATCGCGACACTATCTATTAGTTCAGTTACAGGATGGCTAGAGGAAGGCACCAAAAATTCAAAATGATGAAAAGAAAATGTGCAGATTTCTTGGAAGTCATGCTAGCCAGCTGGTTCAGATATAATCCTAGGGCTCCCAAAAAAAGAGTATAATCCTTGGGTATGGTAAGTGTGAGTCAATTAGGACTAGTTGGGTTAGAATAGGTTGTTTTGTCGTACACAGTGGAAACTCCCCCAAGATAAACAACTTGACCGAGCGGCTGGTGCTAAGGATAGTCTAATTCCAATACCCTTTGACTACTTTTAGGTTCACCGTGTTTGCACTTTTTACTTTTTGCTAAGTTTGGAAGGCTTCCGAATCATCTATCGGTATTTCTCTAACGTGTGAATACTTATGTTTGTGATTCGCTAATTATAAGGCGCCCTCAAATTTTAGAACAAAATAACATCCACTATGTATTGGATATTACAGATTGATTATCATTAGTTTAAATTGTTTGCGGACGGGCCAAAGGGTTTGAACTAATAAATTGGCGTTTACAATTTTAAATGTTTACCATAGAAAAAGGCCTTATGTCATTTCTATTTTGGAATGCTAATAAAATCCTTACAAATATCTTCGCTTTCTTATATTAGTAAGTAATCATTTTCAGAAGTTTTTATGTCATACACAACGTTTTGTTTGGAGAGCGGCTGAAGGGCCTGCCACGCGCGCACCTCTTACGGGCCCACCCATCGGCAAGGGCATGGCGAGGGTAGGTGACTGCCCACAAGCAAAACCGTTTTGTTTGACTTGTACATTTTTATTTCTGTGTCACTAGTTTGGGAAGTTTTGTTTACCTACGTAGAGAAAATTGTATTGTATGTATGGAACTTGTAACATGTCGCACTTACCATGTGAACTTGTGTTTTACTTTGTCAATTTTCTAAACTTGTCTTCATTTGCACGGTTACACTAAAACCGTTAGAGAACCATGAAATGATAATGTGGATGCCTAGGTCGCTGTTAACTACCATGGATTCCACGTCATCGTCAAAATGCCGACATTGTTAACCACATATTCAATCAAATGAGGATGAGATATAATCCACTTGAAAATTCAATTTTTGGAAAAGAAAAGCAATATTAATTTTTAAAGAGTTCTGAATTTAAATTTTAAAATTCATAATTTGAAATTTTTTTAAAAACTAAAATTTTGAATTTATTTTAGAAATACAGATTTCAATATTCAATTTTGGAATTTCAAAATACAAGTTTTGGAGTATATTTTTTTAAAACAAATTGTTATTTTGAAATTCAAATTCAATATTTCAAAATATGGAATTTCAAAACTCAATTTTTATTCTAATTTTCACATGTTTTAAATGTTGAACCTTTCATATTTCAAAAATTTAATTTGAATTTTCCAAATATTTTTTATTTATAAAATTCGAACTCCAACATGTGAGTTTTGAAAATAAAAAATTCCAATTATGAATTATAATTTCTAAAAAATTAAAATTCAAAATTCCATAATTTTTGAAACACGAAAAGTCAAACTCTAAAAAAATCAATGTTGTTTTTTTTTCCAAAAATTATAATTTTCTTAAAATTTTTTGAAGTTGATTTCACCTTATCCTTACGTTTTGTGCACATGTGATTAGCCATATCCGCATTTAACAACGATGTGGTATCAACTTGAACGGTTAATGGCCTTCTAGAAAGTCACGTAAGGCATGACAGTTGCTCTAACGGTTTTTATGGTAATTATGCAAACAAAGTCAGGTTTAGGGGGACAAAGTAAAATACAAATTTAGAGGCAAAGTGTGAAACACTACTTGTTTAGGGAGGCTACATTGTAATTTTTACTTCAACAAAGAGGGCTACCGCGGGACCAATCAAAAAATTGGATAGAATTTGTCATGTGATAATCATGAGCGTGCCATAGTGTTTTGGCGCACGGAATGTGTCCATGGTGTGCCAAAAAAACGGATAGGGTGTTATAGCGTGTCGTGATGTATTGAAGTTTGTCATGTCGTGTACTAGTGTACCCGATTGTGTCATGTTATGTAGCATCCTCATTTTTTGTAACAATAAAAAATCATGCATTGCATCGCATGTCATTAAATTTGAAATATTAAATTCATATTTTTTTAAATTAAAAAATGAGTATTTTGCACGTAAAGGAATTATTATAATTTAAAGTGCATTTTCCAAAAGCTTTTGCGGATAATTGTAATTTTTTAAAAAAAATTTCCAAAAAAATTAATATATTTATGATAAAATATGTTATTTGTAGATCAAGCTGGGGGGAAAATTTAAAAGTATTTTATTTGATTATATTCACGTGTAGGCGTAATTCCTTATCTTTTCATCTTTTCTCTCTCATTTTCTTCCCTTTTGGGCTGTGGATTTTCTCTCTTCATCGTTGGGCCAAGCCCATTAGGGGAGATGGCTGGCGAGGAAATCGATCCTTTCCCTGGCCGATTCTTTCCATTTCCCTTCCCTAAATTGCTCCAATTTTACTTAAATCTCCATCAATCTTTTTAAATGGCCATCAATTGTGTCCGTTTCCTTGCAAAGGACGTGGTGCCGATACCACGATCATTGTAGCAATCCTTCTTTCCATTTTTCCTCGGTCCCTACCAAAGTTAGTTACTCCTCTCCCATTTTCCCTTTTGTTTTCCTCCAAATTCTCCACGCGTAAGTCTTTGTTCCTCTCTTGCTGTTCAAGGAGATGTTAGATCTACCCCTAAGCAACCCATTTTTGCCTTGATCCACAGGAAGCGTCGACTGGTGGCCCATGGATTCGTCGCTAGAGAGCTCCTCAAGTTTCATTGTTCCCTTCAAATTCGCCGCTGTTGTTGGTATAAATTCCCCTGTTCTTTCCTCCTAAATTATCTAGGCTTTAGTGCGAATCCATTTTTCAGGTTTTCCTGGTTTTAGGGCATCGCCGGCGAGTTGCGTCTCCACCATGCCGCCGTGGAGGCCTGTTGACGGCGGCCCGTGAGGGGAAAAGAAGGAGGCGGCCTGTGGGCAGGTGGCCCAGCTGCGAGCTGTAGGCGTGGCCCTGGCATGGCAATAGCGGCACGTGGAGGCTGCTCAACTGCTGTGCTGCGGTAGTTGTGGCCCAGGCGCGTGCGGCTAGCCATGTGGGCGGGGGTGTAGCGCGTCCTAATGTACGCGTAGCGTGTAGCCGGTGTGAGATGCGGCCTCGAAGCGAGTAGGCTGGCGGGAGGCAGGCGTGCGGGGTCCAAAGGCCTAGTTCAGTGCTTTCGGCGCGACCTAGAGGCGGCGGGAGGCGGTCCAGAGAGGGGAGCATTGCAGGCCAGTGCCGGTTCGGCCCAGGGAGGAGCGGTCGGGCCTGTTCGTCCATTTTAGATATTTTACTTATATTATTTACCTGTAGCAGTTTAAGATTTATGTCTTTATTTCTGTGCATCCAAAAATTATGAAACAAACTTTAAAATGTTTATCAAATTCATGTTTACTCGTTGTAATTTTACCTTGAGCATTTGCATACATATTTATTATATGTTTTTTCGGTTTTAAGTGGTTGTGGCTCTTTATTTCGCTTGTCGACGTCGTGGAAGATTGTCCTCATGGTTCGAATCAAGGCAAGTGCTTAAACTTTGGCATCTATGCTTGTGAAATTGTTTATAGACTTGTTGAAAAGCCTGCTATGTTAAAAACTCAAAATGCTAATTAGTTAGTTTATTATCATTCACCTTATGCCCATTTCTCTATCATTGTTAGTGATTTGCTTCAGCAAGCACCGATGCAGCCAAGCTGATAGTGGAACTAATCTGATAATAAGACGATTATGTATTTTACCTTTTTTTTATTAATTTCTAGACCAAATTGACTGGCACGCCTAAAACCTTGTTTTTTGTGCCATTCAGGAGATAGATATTCACCCTATGTGTGTGTTGTGATTTACGTCAACTTTGTGCATCACAAAGACAAGTATACATATTGAGAAATATTAGAATAATTAGGTAACATTCTCCTTAGCTTATCTTATTTGACTTATCTACTGATTTGATTTTTCTTCTTTAGATAGCCTCGAGAGTCCGATCCACTTCGTTAATTCAAAAAATAGTTTTTAAATCTAAATAAAGATTAGTAAATAGATAGATAAGTCAAATAACCCACAAGAATAGACCCTAAGTGCTAGTCTAACTATTAGTTTGTTTAGATTGCACTGTATCTGTAGATAAAGTAGTTTGATTAAAAAAAGTAACTACGAATAAGATAGCTACGAGAGAAGAGAATCCTGGTACTAGCTCAGATTTCTAATTCTATTTTATCAACTGCTTAGTTATGTTGAATTAACAGAGATTTCATTCAACATAGCATTGTTGCGTGGTTTGCCCGTTCTAGTTAACGTTCGGCCTTCCAGACTGTGAGCAGTTGTACATCACCAAGAAACCATTCTATTGGTAGTCGAGCATAACAAATTCCAAGACCAGCCGAAACCCTACCACTAAGCATAAATAGGAGAGGTTTCAATTTATTATGTATCTCTGAGAAAAACAATAAAGAATACTTCCTCTCCTACATCTTTCTGTTGATCTATGATTGTTCTTCGTCGTCTACGATCTACGTACGGATAGGCAACCTCGGACTACACCCGGTAGTGTGGTTGTCAAACACGTTATCAGCACAAAGCTCTAACGAACGACGCCGGAGATTGATTGCCGAGGAACTGCATCGAATCTTCATCCCCTTCGTCGGCTTGGTTGGGACTCGTTGATCTATCATACGCGATAGTTCGCGCATCCCATCTTTGCCGCAAGAATCGAATGTATAGATCGGTTTTTCCCGCGGGTTCCTGTTTGAATCTGTTAAGCAATTGCTTGGATCTCGTAGATCCTGTTGAATCCAACCGCCAGTCCTTTGGATCGACGACGAATGCATACAAAGAATTGAAAAGAAGGTCACGCATGTGCCGTGGCGCTGTTGAAGAAAGCCGTTCCTGCGCCGGTCGCGCCCGCGCCGTGGCGATGAAAACACCGATGGCTACTAATGGGCATCTTGACTTGAATGAAGTCGTATAACTTCGTATAATGTATGCTATACGAAGTTATTACGATCTGCCGGCCGCCCCCCGCGTAGGCCGCCCGCCCGCGCCGCCTCGGCTGGGCCGCGCCCTCGGCTGGGCCACGCCCCCCTCCCCCGGCTGGGCCGCACCGTAGCAGGCCACCCCTAGCAGGCCTAATGGGGAAAAGTGGGAAAAAAAGGAAAAGGGAGGGTAGGCTGCAGTAAAGAATAAAAGAAATGAAAAGAAGGCCCATTGGCCAGAAATGAATTACGGAATTAAAGAAAGGGAAAGTACATTGAATGGGCTTGATTATAAAATTTGCATGTGTATTTATTTCCTATATTTACACTTTGACCCCTGCAATTTATGAATATTATGAATTAATATCTGGCTATATGAAATTGAATTTTGCATATTTAATAAATGTTTTGCTGCCATTTATTATTTTATGCAATTATTTGAAGAATTTGCTATTATAATTCGCAATCATTATTTTAGCATTGATTTACTGCAAAATACGAGAACATTGTGATGCACCACTTTGATTACCCCGGTAATCTTATAAATTTACGTCATGTAGATGTCTGGAATTGTAAGCCGCGAGTTTGAGGAGCTGGCCTCCCACGACAGGAATTACCTCACTTGGGCATCGGACGTGAAAATTGTGCTTGGTGGTAAGAGTCTCCGCGCCGCCATTGGCATTGAAGCGGGCTCTGTTACCCCAGCACAGAATAATTAAGCACTGCATTTTATCAGGCATCACCTGTCCCCCACTCTGAAACATGAGTGTATGGCCGAAGAAAATGCTAGTGAGCTTTGGACCGCACTTAAGAAGCGGTTCGAAAATCACAGCAAGACTGGGCCCGCCTGAGGTTTGCATATTTCAAAACTGTGGCTGAGTATAACTCTGCATTACATAGAATTGTCACAAATCTCTCTATTTGTGGAATCACAATTAAAGAAGAAGAGAAGATTGAGAAGACACTTTCTACCTTCCACCCTAATGCTATACAGAGTGCCCGCAGCTATCGGCAGAACGCTTACACTGAGTATAGCGAACTGATCGATGTGATGCAAGTTGCGGAATCTCAAGACAATGTTCTGCTTAAGCACTATAACTTGTAGGCACCTGGTAAGTAGGCGGAGGTGAACGCCAATAGATATCAGGCTGAAAAGCCCAAGAGAAAGAGGAAGGGCAACTCAGATAAGGGGATCAGCCCGTATTAGAAACAAGAAGTCCGATAATCAAGACATGGAGAAGCCACAGTCTAAGCCATATGGTTAGCAAGACCAAGTGTGCTATAAATGTGGCACCTGGGGGCATTGGTCCAAAATATGTCGTGAATCTAAGAAGACGATCGTGGACTACCGAGCCAAAAGAAAGGCACAGAAGGAGGCGCACCTCGCCATCTTCGAGCAGCACGACCCCATGGAAGAGGATGATCTTCTTGGGGAAGAACTTGAGGACATGAAGGTCTCCAACAAGAATGAGCAACCCCACCTTGATAAAGAAGAATCCACCGCTGAGGTGACCAAAGTAGATGAAGCAGCCAGCGAGAAAGAAATTGTGGACACAGTGGATGCTTTCTTCACTGAGTCCATCTATTGCACCTATCAGAAGCATTATCTAGTATTATGAATTATGAATAATTTAGTGGTTGTATAAGAAGACAATTTATTTAATTATTGCATGAACTATGAATTGTAAGCTCCGAGTGAGCGTACCTTTTATTCTCGTACTCTATGCAGCTATTTCCAATTTATCTATGAATGCTTGCATTCGGATGAATGAATATCTGATTGCAACTATATATATTTTGTGTAGCGCCCATATGGAGAAGATTTGCATTGTTGATAATGGTACCACGAATAGCATCTTGAGAGAGACTAAGTATTTCCACTCAATTGAAAAGAACACAAGCCACATAACCACAATCTCTGGCAGTGGTTCATGTGTTGTAGGCTCCGGCCAGGCCACCATTGTATTGCCTATGGGTACTTCATTGACAATTGATGAACCATTGTTGTACCCTGAATCTACTAGGTCTCTCTTGAGTTTTTATGACATCCGTGCCAATGGTTTCCATGTTGAGACCACTGAAGAAAATGGTAAAGAATTTTTGTGCATTGTGAAGCACGACGGATGTGAGAAACGAATTTATGAACAATTCCCTTCATTTGAAACTGGGCTATGCCACACTAAAATTAAAGGACCTGACACCTACACTTCTCTAAAAACTTCTTTTAGAAGTGTTGAACTCTTCTCTCTATGGCATAGAAGACTTGGCCATCCGAGCCTGACCATGATGAGAAAAGTAGTTAACAACTCTCAGGGCCATGGAATTAGTGTAAAGAATTTCCTAAATCACGAAGATTTTGTATGCAATGACTGTGTCACTGGGAAACTAATCACTAGGCCCTCGACCATGAAGGTGCAATATGAAATCCCTGTGTTTCTTGAGCGCATCCAAGGGGATATTTACCGTCCCATACAACCTCTATCTGGCCCATTCAGATATTTTATGGTGCTCATAGATGCCTCCTCGAAGTGGCTTAATGTGAGTTTACTCTCCACCCGAAATCACGCATTTGCAAAATTGATCTCGCAGATCATAAGAATAAAGAATACTTTCCCTGATTATCGTGTGCAGTCCATCAGGATGGATAATGCCGGCGAGTTTATTTCTAAGGCATTTGATGATTATTGTACGGCATCTGAAATTAAAGTAGAGCACTCAGTGCCACATGTCCATACCCAGAACAGACTAGTAGAAGCACAAATTAAAAGAATTAAATTTATTGCACGACTGCTCTTGCTGGACAAGGTGGGGGTGGCTCCTGATCGGTAGGGGGTGTTGTACAACCATAATAGTTGTAGGATAAGAATAGCCAATTAAAAGCCTCGTATGGCTAGATACCACCATCGTTGCATCTTTTTCCTACTTAGTTCTACCGGAGTAGTGGTTTCGCATCTTGCTTTTATGCCCTTTCACTACTAGAATTTCTGGAAATCGCGAGGACCAGAAAATAAACACGAGGGCAGAAACATAGCCCTCGTTTTTTATATCTAAACACACGAGAGTTTCTACCAGCCCTCGTAATAAACAATTCACTCACGAGGGCTAAATCAAGGGCCTCGCAATAAATGTTGGCCGCCACCTACTCGCGAGGGCTGAAAACTAGCCCTCGTCACTTATGACCACAATAATTGCTCCACCCCGCAACCTATGGGCACGTGGTTGTTTTTTACCGAGGGCTTTCAATAAAGCCCTCGCGAGTAAGACTGGCAGAGCAAGTTCTTGCCAGGGCCCACAGTGAGCCCTCGCGAGTATAATCCACAGTAAGACTATTTTTTACCCTCCAACCCCACATGTCATAGAATCATTTTCTTGCCACATATTAGTACAATTGTTATCGTCATCTCATACGACGATGAGGCGTCACCTGATTATCGTATGTGAAGCCTATTTTGCGGAGCTCGTCTCCGAGAGAAACGTCAGAGTCATCTTCATTCAACGGAGAATACTGATTTTGTGTGTAATGTGTATTAGAGTGTAACGTGGAATCACGATTATATACTTAATACATGAATAATATATGATATATGATGAAATGTGGAAATTTCAAAATGTTTACTCATACGCATACTGTATTGATAAATAGATTAGCTAGTTTTGAAAGGTATAATACTGCATATGTCCGATTTATTTTTTAAAATTTTTTGCATGGCCAAGAATGTTACATAATTGATTCCTAGTGCTTCAAAGTAATTTTAAAATAACATTTGGAATTATTTAAAAATATTTGAAAGTTGGGATAATAGGAGAAATTATATTAGTAGCGAGGGTTTATAAGAAAACCCTCGGATATATATATTATACACGAGGGTCAACATGGCCCTGGTGTATATTGCATTTTTCAAGAGGGCTGCCTCGATAGCCCTAGTGTTTAGATGCTCGCAAGGGCTCCCTAGCCCTCGGGAATGAAAGTGGAATCCTGGTGGAGCGAGGAATTCACATGGCGGGGCCCGCCAGCCAGTGAGACATTTTATACGCGAGGGCTACCAAGCCCTCATGAACAACTGCAGCCATCTCACTGTTATTTGCGAGGGCCACCTAGCCCTCGTGACTGACGCGCCCAACGGTCACGGGTTGGCGTTGGCCCCACCTGCAGCGTCTCGTGAGCATTCACGAGGGCTACGTGGCCCTCGTGAGTAAGGCCGATATAGATCTGGCCGCGCTCGGACTTGGGTAATTTTTTGCCCAAGTCCGAGCGCCGGCCAGCGCCGCCACCGCGCTAGCCGTCGCCGCCGCCGCGCACCGCCACCGCCGCCCACCGCCGCCGCCGCCGCGCCACCCACTGCCTACTACCGCTGAGGGAGAGGAAAGAGTGGAGGAGGAGGAGCAGTCCGCTGCTGCAGCCGGAGCATGTGGAGGAGGAGCAGTAGGAAGACGATCGTGGTAAGTAATTTTCGCGCCTTTTGTATGTTGGAATTTTTCTACGAGGGTTATGCATGCACGTATATAGGTTTAATCACGAGGGTTTTGTATTTAGTGAAATGTTACTCACGAGGGCTATTGTTAGGTTATTGGATTATGCACGAGGGCTACCGTTAGCTTATGTATTAAATTATTCGTGAAGGTATGGACGAAGATAGACGATGGATGTATGATGGTTGGGTGCCGAGCGGGCAATACACAGATGCCTGGTTTGAGGGGACGCGTCAGTTTGTGTCTCGGGCTTTTCAGGCGGCCGAAGGGACTGTCCGTTGCCCTTGTGCGGAACGTGGTAACTGTCGGAAGAGAACATGTGACGAAATGGAGACACATCTAGTAAAAAATGGCTTTAAGGTCGGTTACCATCGGTGGGTATATCATGGGGAGAGTACTCGTGCCGAGGTTGCGCCAGCTGGACCTCCTGAAGGTTTTGATGAAATAGATCGGATGGAGGACATGGTTGCTGATATTAGTCATGATTATGATGGTGATGACCAGGACTCACAGCCAGGCATGGCTGATTTCTTTAGACTTTTAGAGTTAGCCAAAAAGCCTTTACATGATGCAACGTCAGTGATTGTCCTATCTTAGGTTACACGTATGATGGTTGTGAAGTCTAAGTTCAACATGTCCATCGCATGTTTTGATTAGATGTTGCCTATTTGGTGTGATGTCCTTCCAGAAGGTCATAAGATGCCCAAGACGTGGTACGAGTATACAAGGCTTCTATCGGTTTTAGGAATGCCATACAAAAAGATAGATTACTGCGAGAACCTCTGTATGTTGTATTACAAAGATGACGAGGGGAAGGTCTGGTGCGATCATTGTGGAAAGTCATGGTATTTCGAGACCACAGACTCTAATGGCAACAAGATTCAGACTTGTGTGACAAAGAAAGTGTTGCGTTACTTTCCATTGAAAGATCGCCTGCAACGTTGTTTCATGACAGAGGACACATCAAATAGCATGAGGATGCATATGTTGCACAAACGGAACCCTGATGTCTTGGTGCACCCATCTGATGGAGAAGCCTAGAAGCATTTTGATAGAAAGCACCCTGATTTTGCAGCCGATTCACGAAACGTGCGTCTTGCAATTGCCACAGATGGTTTCACTCCTTTCAATTGGCAACGGCGGTCCTAACTTTCTCTGTTGGTTGTGGAGATATGTAAGTGTCCTAATTAAAGAATAAATGAATTTCTTATGTTTGTTGTTATTCTAACTTATTTCTTTTCTAAACACAGTGTAAGCAAAAATCCTAGCGTACACAATGATATACGTACCATGTCACGTGGATGTCCAACACGTGTCACGGTCCATGGGACGTATGATATCAATGGGTTTCGTTTTCGTTCCGCAGAGCATGAGCAATCAAAGCCTAATCTGCGAACGGTAAATAGCTATGTCGCTTGCGAGGGTCAAGCAGAAGGGCAAGATAAGTTCAGTTACTACGGTATAATTCAACAGATAATTGAACTAACATTTGAAGGTAGCAATGAGCTCTCAGTAGTTGTGTTCCGATGCGAATAGTTCGATCCTTTTAAAGGTTTACAAAGACGAGCCGAGCTTGGTTTAACGGAAGGGTATTACCTGCCATATCCATGAAAGCATCCAGTAAAGGGTAGTCTCAAAAAGGACGAGGTCGATCTCAGAAATTGGTGGGTTGTATACAAAGTTAGACCTCATGGGAGATTGCCAGATGGTACAATACAAGATCAACTATTAGAAAACACACTTCGCACTCAGAGCCCTTCTCATGTGTATATTCAGGAATTAAGTTCATCTTACTCAACCGCACAATAGCCTCGAAATTTAAATGACATAAACGAGAATGCCATACATCATGGTTTTTATTAAAAATCACATTGTAAATGGAAATAGAGTTCTGACACAAGACAGAGAGACTAAGCATGTCGTCTCTCTCATAACCCTTGCCAACAAAGGCACCACATCTAGTCAAAATAACATTATTCGACTCGAATACCAAACGAACGCCCTGCCTACCCAAGGCAGATCCACTGATCAAATTCCGTCGCATCGTGGGCATGAACAGCACATCACAAAGAACTAGCGTCTTGCCAGAAGTCAACTTCAAGCAGACCCTATCAACTCCTCGTATCAGTGCTACTGTTCCATTTCCCATCAAGACGGATCCACGATCTTGATCCTGAAATGAAGTAAAGGAAGTTCTATCGGCAGCTAAATGGCGTGTTGCACCTGTATCGATCCACAAGTCAAGAGATGAATCAGCCATGAAGGCTCGAGGTGCATACCCCATCAGCTACACCGACAGGTGCCTCGGCAACATGTGCCTCAGCATCATGCCAATTCTACTGCCCAGGTGTCGGTCCCTTGCCCTTGCGATCACGGCACCTACGAGCAGTGTGTCCAGGATGGCCACACACAAAGCAGATCGGTTCCTCCCTCTTCTTCTTCATATTCTTGCTGTTGGTGCCATTCTGGTTCTAGGGTTTCTTGTTCTTCTTCTTCTTCCCACCACCAGCCTTGGAGTGCTTGGCATCAGCCACATTAGCCTGGACAAGGGACGTAGAGTGCTTTGAGCTTCCACTAGCATGGGCCTGCTCCTCGACATTTATAGTTGCCTGAAGTTCAGGGAACGTCAGGCGCTCCTTCATGTGTCGGCGAGCAGTCACAAAGTCACGCTACGAGGGCGGAAGCTTAGCCAAGGCTACATTCACCTGAAAACTTTCAGGCAAGAGACACTCGAACTTGTTCAGGTCCCTCACGTGGAGCTGAAGCTCCTGGACCTGCTCCAGAATAGAGCGCTTCTCCACAATCCTATAGTTCAGGTAACTCTCGGCAACAAAGCTCTCATTCTCGTTATCCCCTTCTGAAAATTTCATCTTCGGGCCATACCACACCTCCTTGGCATCAGTGAAAGTCGAGTAGGTGTCGAAAAGCCTATTCGACACTACGGCTAACAATCGTGCTAGGACTGTGTGGTTGGCATCCTCCCAATGGGTCTTCTCCTCTCCAGAGAGTTTATCCTCCTCCTTCGGAGGATCAGATATAACCCAATAGATTTTTAGCTCTATCAACCACAACCTAGTACGTGCCTGCCAACGTTTAAACCTAGTGCCATCAAATGTCTCGGGCTTAACTACGTCACTACTACTCCCCGAGGCCATAAATAATATCTATTTTCTAGAATGTTGAATACAATGCGATATAAGCATAATAAGATGACCAATCAACCATAATAAGAGCAAACACAGAACAATGCCATGGGATAATATATTTATCATGTACTCTACAAAATTGGACTGCAAAGTACCAAGTAACATGATATACCAATTAAAGAATATGGCAGCTACAAATCAAGTGAATAAATCACCATTGAATTTGTAAAGTAGTTCTCAGATTAAACTAATGACTGGTTCCTGAAAACAGCCGTCCAAGTCACAGTATACAATGATTTCACAAGCAAAATACAATATGAGATTACTATCAAGGATTGGACAATCATTTCTGCATTGTTTTGGAATGGAATTAAGATTAGAACATCCCAATTTAGCCAAACAGATATGTTGACCTACAAGTATTCAATTTCATAGCCACTGGACCCAAAACATATCAATGTAAACCAACTGAACAGCACCGAAGTGCTAAGCACAGGTACCAGTAAAATAAACAGATTACTAAGTGCAATCTAAACAGTACGCTAGTACAACTGAAGGTACCAAAAACAGATCAAGCTAACAAGTATCCAGAGGCTAAACATCAACAGATTATGGCATGAATTGGGATGAATACAAGCTAAATCCTTAAACAGTGCAGCTACTAATTGAATCTACCACAAGATATAATCAACAGATTATATTTATATGCCTCAATCAAAAATATCAAGACAGAGCAAATAGGGTGAGACCATAGCCACAAAAGTAGTGGAACAAATCAGAGATTTAGCCTCTAATACAAGTATTAGATCCCCAAAATCTCCAATTGGTTCACTGCTCACAACAACCACAGAGGAGCCTCGAAAAATCTTACGTAGCGTCGGATCCGAGCCGACAAGGAAGGCAGCAAAGAAAGGCAAAGCACGAGCAGTTCGCTGTCCCAGAAAACAGATCGCCGGGCTACACCGTGTAACCACCGACGAGATGATCCGAAGATACGATGCCTGTAACCCCCACCACGAACCGAGCCAAGATGGGGACCTGAGGACAGCACAGGGACTCGGTGTCCAAACCCGTGGCCACCAGGTACCCGAGTCGGAGAGGGGCAGCAACACCACCACGAGAACAATTGCCGGCCGGCGAACCGACGAGCGACGAGCAGCAATGGAGTACACAGAGAAAGAGGGGAAAATCAGCTCGTCCAAGCACACGAGAAGGCAACTGGCTAAATAGAGAGAGGGATAAGCACGGAGGAGTAACAACCCGTGCGAGGAAACCGGCGAGCCAGCCACACGTCGCACGCACCGTGCGCCTCCGCGAGCTGCGGAGCGGCAGCTGTCGCCACCAGCAGCAGGCTGCTGCTGCTCGTATGCTCTCCTAGGGCAGCAGCCGCTGCCCTCTCCCTCTTATTCACTGAATGGGCCAAGCCCAAAAGGCCCAACAAAAGCCCAACAACTCCAAGCTATCAAAGGCATAGCGCTCTCCTACTACACTTCGCTTGCTCCAGGGTAAATTTCAAGACTGGAATCAACATTGCAACCAGCTCGAGGGCAACTTTCTAGCAAATAGTAAGATGCGAAGGAATAAAATGACTTATTTGCTATGAAGAAAGAAGGAGGAAACACTAAAAGTTTATTTACTATCGCTTCTTGATGGTCATTTGCCTGTTCTTAGAGAGGCTGGCCAAAAGGAAAATCAAGACTGTTGGGTTTAGTCCCACATCGGTTATTGGTGATGGGGGAGCACAACTTAAAAGCTGGAGGAACCCCTCTCCCACCAGACTAGTCTTTTGGGCTTAGTTGGGCCAGGACCTGGGTTGTGCTTCCAGTTGGGCCAATAGAGATGGGGACCTGGGCCTGAGATCAGGTGTTGGTCTCGGGGGGAGCCGGATTGCTGGCGGGCCATGAGATGGCAGGATCGCAGCGGGCTCCAACAAGTGGTATCAGGGTCATGGTCGGTAACCCGAAACGTCTCCATGAGATCGCACGGTGTAGGACAGATGGTCCGATGTGTGATGGGGGAGATTGTTGGGTTTAGTCCCACATCGGTTACTCCAACAAAGACAATGGAGGAGCTCTTTCAAAAAGATGTGACTAGTAGAAGGGGGCGAGTTGCAGGGGATCAAGGTTATAAATCAATTTTTTCATAACAAGAATAAAAAACTATAAAAGCTATTGCAAACTTGAAATATAAAAAAATTATATAATATTAGTCACATCCAACTAAATAAGAAGTGTACATGTTACTTTATAAGTACTTATAGTATATTCATAAAATCGTAATTAATGTGTAGAATAAGTGACTGCAATCTATCCTGTTGTAGATTTATAGCAACCATGGCCTATGGGAGGTCTAAGTGGCGATAGCCCTCGGCGCGGTGCCAGTCTGAGAGTGGTAGACCGAGCATGGCAACTAATTGGCATTGGTGATGTGACACCGATGCGGACTGGCATAAATGTTTGACACATTACCACGCATTGAAGAATGTGAAGGGAAAATGCAAAGTTTAATTTAATGCTTGGTTAGAACATCTAATAGGTCTAGAGGGCGGTGAATAGGCAACTTTTAAAAGTTTTAATTAGGGTAGAAATTAGTTTAATTAAGAGAGGCAACCAAGACTAACTAACTTCTACCAACTCTGGCACAAGTAGGGCCAAAACATAACTAGCACTAGATAGGAATAAACAATCAAAAATAGTAAATACGGAAAATAAAGGAGACAAAACAGAATTTTTTTTTTAGGTTCGGAGTCAAACTTCTACTCCGATCCTTTGCTTCTTGCAATAATCGGCTCCCATTCGAGCCGCCTAATGCCTCATCTTTACTCGATGAAGTCCTTCGACACTCCGACAAGACGAACTCCAAGACCTTGTACACCGGTTAAAAGCTCCCATAATCGCCTTAGCAAGCTTATCAAGCCCACACCTCAAACCATATAGGAATTACCAAATTCCAAGGGTAATGAGTTCTACCTAGTATCACCACCTTAGATCACAAGCTCTCTCACTTTCTTAACTAAGCTTAGAGTAAGAATCACTAAACTCACGCTAAGAACGAGGAGGTGTTGAGTAAAAGCTCAGGTTTAGGCCTCTCCCTGCTAGAATATGGTCCAAATGAAAGATTTGCCAAAGGATGTGAGACCATATGGAGGGTCACCCTTGTGTGATAAACATATTAACAACGGGTTTGATTGTGAAAACAGATTTTGAAAGTTGGATTTCAATTGTGTTTGAAATGTGCTCTTGGTCCTGTGGTCAGAAGTCCGCCAGACTAGGTCCAGTGATTGCCCAGAGGCCAGTCTATGTGCGGTTTTGGGTTCATCAGATCGGATCCAATGGTGGTCAGACCGTTTTCAGCCGCCTTGTTCAGATGGAGTTCGGTGGAGCTGTTTAGCTCGAGTTGAGTGGTTTTGCATAGTTTTCGATGTAGTCTCTTTTGGATTTGTGCATTAGGTTTGTTTATAGATGATTATGGACGAATCATGCGAGTTACAAATGTAATTTATTTTGGATGGACTAATCTCCGTGATACAGGTTGAGGTGGACCGTGGTGGGCAACGTGTCTGGACACGAAATGTAGTTCGTAGGCCCAGAACGATAAGGAAGTTGCACAAGATGGTCGGACTTGGGCTTAGGAATCACGAAGATCAGGATGGTGATATGGATGTCAGACTTCAAATGGCGTGAGGATCGAAAGCACATCAGGTGGCTGTGGGCGTCAGAAACTTATAGGCTGTTTGGTTGCCTTCTCAAGTGAGCCTGCCTCGTACCAGCTCAACCAAGCTGGTGGGATGCAGGTTGGTGGGATGTAAGAGATATTGTTTGGTTGTTTGCACAAACTGAAACAGACTGAGAAGAGAAGTTGTTTATATGGGTGCATTAAGGGCTTGTGGAATTGCGCGATGCGCTCAACTGCATCCCGCGAGTCTGGCTCTGGGGAAACGCCTAATTTGGTCGTATCTGCAAAACCTGGCCCGGAGGGGGTAATTGCATCTGGAGAGCTTGGCCCATATGGGTGAGAAGGTAACCAAATACCCTACTTTTGTATCTCTAGATGTAAAAACTCTTGAGATGTAGGCAACCAAACAGCCTATTAGTGATTAAGTTGAACTGGTTGCGTCTGGAATGTGTGGATCCGATATGGCCATGTGTATTGGATATGTGGAGGATATGCCCATGTATTGTGGTTGTGTGTGTCAACAAATCTCAGCCATCCAAGAGCGATCCGAGGGTACCAGTAATTTCTCGAGAGATATTGCGATACCATCGAGGTCCTGGACTATATAAGGAGGGAGGGTGTCTTCCACTTGTGCCATTTGGGCTGAGGCTGGGGTGAGTTTAGCTGCACTTTTACCTTGCCTACCATGTAGTATGGCTTAGTAATACTTCCAACTCAAAGCAATGAAAAACACCATGTTCATCCAAATTCATGTCTAGCTATGCTTTTTTTACCTTGCTGTTTGAATTTCTTCTTTGCAACTTGTTTGTTTGCCTTATCTCTTTTTACATGTTTTTAATCTATGATGTATTGAGATTGCATATATGAATTGAGACCCTTTTGCAATTATATGAAAGGTTAGAGAAATGTTGTTTTTTTAATAAAAATTATAGAAACATCATTTTTTGGTGCTTCCACTTGGAGAAGGTGGGAAACTCACATGACCACCTGTGGTAAATATTTAGAGTTCATTGGTTGCACCATTTGGAAGCTATGAGCTAGATACCGAGCCCTAAAATCTCTATGTGAAGTTCTTGCAGACCTTATTACAAAAATTTTTGCAATTTTTCTGTGGAGCTTTTAGATCTGAAATTGGAAGGGTTGTTGCAAGACTCCTAAATCTTGTTGGAGAAAAGTTCTCATATTTTTTGGAGTACAAGAAAAGCAGCAACCACTGGTTTGAACAAAGATAACTTTCTAAAAAACCTCTTTAGTCATTGCTGATTAAACCAAGGGTGCTCTAAAAAAACCTCTCATATGAATTGAGAAAACTGCTTTTACCAAATCTCAATTAGTGACGTCAAATCCGTGACATGGTAAATAACTTAATCTGGGAGACGTTGTTGTATGGTAGCGGCTATCTGCAACTGCATCTCCCCATCATTGTTCCCAACATTCTCCGACTTGGTCTTTCTAAGGGCTGTCATGATTCACTGCTGAACCAACGGACCTTTGACCCTTGTCTACCACAAACCAAAGTTGCCAGTACCGTCGAACTTCACCAAACAAAATACTCGTCGGCTTCATCCTGCCAATGTCCGATTAGCAACTCGTTATCTTTGTCTTTCTCAACACTAGAACTTTCCAACATCCTGGACAGATAAACAATAGCCTCCTCAAAGTCTCCCTTCAAAACCTGCACGCCTACCTTGCACACCAGCTTTGTTTTGATATCTACTCTCAAAGTTGCGCCCGTCGTCGTACGGCCAGCCGGATAGCGTTCGAGCTTTGCTTGGCACTGGTTTCTCATGGGTCTTTTTATATTTATTCTCGGGACTAGTACCCCCGGGATTAAATCCCGGGAACACACGTGTGTGTGAGTGTGGTGTGTGGTGTGAGTTGTGTGCGTCCGTGCCATGTTAAAAAAAAAGATCTGATTTTGGCCTTGGAGTACATTTTTGCTCATGTGCCAACAATGATCCAGCTGAGCCCTACCCACTTGTACACTATCTCTAGTCCACCGCAGGTCGACGCCTTTGCTTCTCCTAGGCCTCCACAGCGCGCTTGGCCTCTCGTGCCATGCACGAATTTTTTTATTTTTTTAAAAAATAACAAATAATATTTATTTTATTAAAATTAAATGAATAGACGCCTCCTGACGTTCCAACTGGCGGGTCATAAATCCCGCCAATCCAACCGGTGGATTTTATATAACCCGCCAAATGGACGGGCGGGATGTGGGCTGAACCCCGAGCTGCAAAAATCCGCTGTTTGAAAAGCACTAAAAATTGCTTTTTATTTAAAAAAAGGCAGGTTTTTGCGGCTAGCTGTGCAACCCACATCCCGCTGGTTCATTTGGCGAGTTATATAAAATCCGTCTATTGGATTGGCGGGATTTATGACCCGCCAGTTGGAACTAGGCGCCTATTTATTTAATTTTAATAAAATAAATATAATTTATTTATTTTAAGAAAATAAAAAATATTGAATATTAAAAAATTCCGCCATGCACCCTACCTTCGGCCTACCCACGGCCCGCCACACCCTGGCACAGAAGCGCGGTTGGACCTTTTTTCTTGAGAGTAAAAGGGCGGTTGGACTAGTCGACCTACTTCGGCACAGCACGCACACGCTGTTCATTCTCATGGACTCCTCCCAAGTCCCAAGTGTCGACCCACGCTGCCCACGGCTCAGCATGCGAGGTGTCTGTTTCTGCTTCTGCGCCCCTCACCGTTTCGGCCCCGCTCCCCTCACCGCTGGACGCCATACCCCAGCAACCAGTGGTGGATCCAGGACAAAATTCATGCCTGCGCAATGCTAAAATTGATTTTCATTTTTTATAAAATAATAATATTATAATTAAGATAAATATATTAACTCGAAGCTAACAATTCACTGGAGGCAACGACTTTGTGCAAACGAAGATTATTCACATATAAACTAATATACAAAAGTCGAAAGCGGATGGAATTAAGCAATGACATTGTGCAAACTATCAGTCAGATTTGTTTTCCTTTTCCCTAGGCAGTTTGCATCGGCTTTAAGAATGAAGAGAGAGCAAATAAGCAGCAGTTAGTTAGGAGGGGGAGAGAGGGGATGGTGGCTAGCAAGTGGCAACGATTACCATGGACGCGAGCAGAAGCTGGAGGACTGGAGGAGGCCGGTGCAGCGGTGACCGGAGCCGATCGGTGGCTACTGCCCTAATGCCAGTAACGCGGCAATGCCCCAATCGGATCAGCCGATGCATCGTGCGTCTCTTGCCTCCTCGGCTCAACGTCTCGCGCTCGCGTCTCTCGCCTCCTCGGCTCCTCAGCGTTAGATGGCCCAGGTGATGATAGTTGAGCCCTATACCCAAAGGGAGGTACCAGTGAGGGTCCAAATCCAAGCCTGGGCCGCCGCCATGGCAGCCCAGGTGGAGGATCCGCCCCTACCAACAACACTGCGTGCCTATGCTACAACCTGCTTGGCCTGCCGCACCAGTGCCTCGAGCCTGCCGGTGACCTCTAGAGCCATGGAGCCTATCAATAACGTCCATCGACCACCTAAAAATACCAAAAGGCGGTACCTCCGCCTGCAGAATTCAATCCTTGAGCATGATCTTAACGCACCACCATTCACTCACCCTTACACGACCACATTTGCACCTAGGGTTCACAAAACAGTCCAGGGGCTCGTTTTTGGGCCATTCTAATTGTCCCGCAGTGTTAACCGGCTAACCAGCGGTTTCATATGGTTTTAACCCTAAAAGGTTTAGCGAAATTTGGTGACGGTTGACGCAGTTAGCTGGCGGTTTTGAGCGGTTAGTCATGGTTTTTGCGGTTAACCACGGTTTCTAAAACAAAATGGTCAAAATTGGTGAAAATTAATGAAATCATTTAAATATATATTAGAAATTTGAATTTTTAAATTTTGTTTATGCTTAAATGTTTAGAAGGATTAATACTGTTTTTAAAAATTTTATGTATATTTTACATTCAAAATTTATTTGAACGAATTTTGGCCAAACCCCTAAAACCTAAACCGTTGATTTACCAAACCAGGCCCCCAGGGAGGCACGGTTAGCTAGTGTTAACCGATAGTTTTGGTAACCCAGGTCACACCCAAGGCTTGCATCCACGATGCGGTTCCCGCCTATAGTGCAATGTTGTTGCCCACTATGCAACCTTAGTCGCATCACTCTTTGTGAAGCTCCCTCTGCCTTGATCTATCTAGCCTTCTCGCTATGTCTGGTGGCTGATCGCCACCAGCTTTGATCGCCATGATCTCAGTCTAATTACCACATCTAGTCGATTCCTGCTAACCGTAGCCTATCAAACAGTCTAAACCGCTTGACTAAAGTATTGACTTCATCGATCGATATCTATCGATCGCCACATGCTCCATTTTTTTTATGCTAAATCAAGTGTTTTCGTTGGCACACACATGTATGTAAAATCCTGGCACCTCCACGTAGATTATCTACATTGCCGAATCTTAAATCTTATACCACTTGTTAGAAACAGGACGCCAATACAAGATCCGAAGTCTAAACGACGACAAGAGGCACACTATTTGGTAACATAGCTCAACTTGCACCTACATTTGGGGTGCAATGATAATGGATGCCCCTCCTTGATAACGCGGCATACTAGCTATCTCAAGTGACGACCACAAGCTTGCCACGACCCCTTGCATGCCTATACGTTACTTTAGTTGTTAAGATTACACCAGGGGTGCCTCCTTTATATAGGGGCTAGGTATACAAGATTGACCCTAACACTACCCTCCCCTGCCTATTGAAATTTAGAGTCCACATTACCTACTTCCGCACATATTCGACATCAACATCTAACACATCACTACCAAAAGAGGCAAAGCAGAATATGTCCCCGTCGGCGACACGCGTCGAATATTTTGTCGAACTCTCCGGCGCAAAATTCGGCGAGGTCCTCGTCGCATTGTCCTCCATGGAGACGCGTGGCGATGAGATCGAGTGTGGACCATCAGGTTTGTGGTCCAATTCCTTCTCCTTCGTTGCAGGTGGGACATGTGGCACGGGAGTTGGTATCTCAGGTCCATAAGGCACGAGGGCTAGCTCAGGTGCAGGGGCCATCAAACCACATAGCTACAGGTTGAGGATTCCAACCTCGCGCAGAGATTTGGTGACTATTCTCGCACTTTTGAGTATCTTCTGATCCCCATATCTTCTAGGGTCAGACATAAACCTTGGGGGAACGGTGGGAGGAGATCGTTGCGGATTTGTGGAAGTGGTGAGGAGTTCGGTCGGTATGATGAACCCCAATCAAGCGAATCGTGGTATTCTTGGTGAGGAAGGCGGGGTGGATGCCAATTCCATCAGAGGTGGAGGGGATCCAATTTTCGGGGTGGATCTAGAGGAGGAACTCATCGTGGATTTGGATGGAAGGGTGAGCAGGGAGAAGGTTGGCAAGAATCCTGGCATGGTGAGGGCGGATCTGATGAAAGATGGTTTGGTGGCTGGCATCAACAAGGGGGCTGGGGAGGACTCATGGAGGTTTCTCTGATCGTCAGAGCATGTCATGGGTGAATCCTAGGAGCGGAGGCTCTGGAGGTGAGGCTCAGATTAAATCAGGTGGGCGGTTTCTGGATAATCAGCACAAACTAGGGAGTTCATCAGGATGGACTGCTACCTCTGAAAAGGTTTTGCGTTAGGGGAACTAGGATGGTGTGCAGATGCAGGAACAAACTCTTTCATATCCTACTTGGTGTCCAAAGGGCTGTGCTCACATTCAACAAGATACTATCTCTGAGTTTGCTCAAATTGTTGATTTAACTCAGACCAAGAAGGAGAATAGAGAGGGGGGGATTGCTTTAGGTGTGGGCGTAAGGGTCATAAGTTGGTGAAATGCTCTTTTCCAGTCAAATGCCTTTGATGTGGTCAACAGGGACACATGGCACAGAGTTGTTCAGATCGTAAGCCTTGGGATTTTATTACTACTCTTTGTGGTTTTCAATGTGTTTCTTCTTGATTGAGGATGTTCAGTTGGAGGAATTTGACAAAAACAATGAGTGTACTATTGTTGTGAGCGTAGAGGAAGGTAATGTGTCTAGAGAAGAACTGTGGAATGAATTTAAAGATTTCTTTGGCTCCGAGTGGAATGGAGAGGTTGCTACTGTCTTTGAGAATCAGTTTCTGATGTAATTTCCGAATATGAGAGAGATTGAGAGGATTTCTTGTTTCCCTAGTATGAAGATGAAATTGTCTCAGGCTGTACTTAAGTTTTCTCCATGGAATGAGGATGACGAATTAGTGGGCCACTTGCAGGGAGTGTGGCTTAAGGTGATCAACATTCCACGAAGAAGAAGGACCTTCCCTGTAGCTTGTTACATTGGATTGATGGTGGGTATTACTTTGGAGGTGGACTTGGATAGCTTGCAAAGTCTTGATCTAGTCAGAATCAAGGTAGCTGTGAGAGATGTCTCCTTAATACCTGAGTTTGTAGAAGGGGTGATTGGCACTGCTATGTATGAATTCTTTTTTGAAGTGAAAGATCTACCAACAAAGGATAAAGGCTTGAAAGATGGGATACCTATTTCTTCAGAGGAACCGGAGAATAGTAATGTCAACTAGAAGCAGAGGTTGAGTGGGTGTCAAGAACAACTGGTGAAAGATGGGAACTATCTGTCTGGTTCTTTACAGAAATCGGGTCAAGGGGGTAAGGGAGGCACACAAAGAGATTGTCCTTATGATGCTGAGTTGGAGGAGGATGATCTACTTCAATCTGAAATGGATGATTTCATTTCAAGTAAGAAAGGTCAGTTATCTACCAGAACTGTTCCTTCTCATGATTTAGATCATATGGATTCTTCGGTATACATGGGGCATATAAGTTTCATTTGTAACTACCCTAGAACTTTAGGATGTAGATTTAGAATAGGTCAATAGGATCAACAATTGTCAAATTCCGCAGTCATTGTTGTATGGACATATATTTGTATCTATGTTGTTGCCACGTGGTTCTGGGTTGATACAACAAAACAAAAAAAAAATTTAATTGATTCAGAATCCTAGGTTAACACTCTTGGAGGATGATGTTGGTGTGAGAAAAGATGAGGAAAACCCTAGTATCATTGGAACATCCACACAGGTGATTTTGAGCTATTCTGACACGTTGGATTGGAGAATCTAGAATATACAAGAGAGGAAGTTTGTGTGGGTGCAGGTCCATTTGGGAATCAATCTATCCTGCTAAAAGGAAATGTTTACATGATGAAATTCATAATTCAGAGAAATTTCCAAATCCTATTAGGAGGAGTGCAAGACTGAAAGGTAGGGTGACTCCTCTAATAGAGAAGGTGACCAAATTATCACTTAAGAAGAATTTGGAAGGTATTTCATCTCTTAATTCCCATAATTCTTTCTCCATTTTAGATTCTAATGCTTTGGTTAAAATTGCCAAAATAGTAGGAGTAGAGTGTCCTATAGGTGTTTCTGGTAATTTTGATTTCTTGCAAGACATTGAGGTAGCTAGATTAGAATTGTATAAAAAAACAGGAACATTGAGTCTGCAGAAAGCACAAACAGTGAGCATAATAGTGAGGGTCCTGTTCAAGCAACAAGTCTAATAGAATGGTATTCATCATCTGCAACCTCGGGGAGGAGTTCGATGAAAGTTTTTCCAGAGTGGTATCAAAAAGTAATAGAAAGATCAATAAATCTAAATTCTCCAGAGGGAGGGGGATGAGAAACAAAGTTTCTGACAATAGACGTGGACAGGGGGTGTCCATTCTAGAAAGGCTAAGGGGAATAAAAATAATTTCCAATTTTTATCATGAGTTGGATGTTTTGGAATTGTAGAAGGATTAACTAGAAAGGTGTTTGTACTTATATCAGGGAGTTGATATATGGTCATAAGTTAGATTTTATAGGATTTGTCAGTGTAATGAATACCAGGGTATAAGGAGCCTTCGGGAAGACAAGGCGAGGGCCCCACGCGTCAGGCGGGCGACCAGGCCCCAGCACGTGGGCGAGCCCCTCAAGCGCAAGGCGAGGGCCCCACGCGTCAGGCGGGCGACCAGGCAAATATCATATTTTTATTTCTCTTTTGGATTTTACATATTTTTATATACTTAAAATGTTTTTATTTATTTTTCTAATTTTTCTATCATTTTAAAAAATTTAATTAGTCAACAACCAGTTGATTAGGACACCAAATCACTCAAAACCGGCGTGAGGGAGGTAATTTGTCCAGTACAAAAAGTAGAGGGATGTAATTTGCACGGTATGAAAAGTAGAGGAGGTAATTTACCCGGTTTTGGAGTAGAGGGAGGAAAACCAAACCGAGGCAATAGTAGAGGGAGGTAAAGTAGACTTTTTCCATTTCGAGATAGTTTTTTTTGCTGACCGTGCCGTAGCTTGGAGCTACATGTTGTGGTTATATATGAAAATGAAATAACTTTATATGTATAATTTTTTTAAAAAGGCTCTTCTTGAATAGTTTTATATCTGATTATATGTTAGCAAAATATCATATTTTTAAAAATAAATTATTTAACTTATTAATTTCGGTTTTAAAAGAATCATAAAGGAATTAATGAAAACTTTTAAAGAAAATTTTAAACTAAGCGTAACTTCTCATATTCGTTTCTACAAGCCCTGAAAAACACATATCTTGTCCACATAAATAGATAAGCAGATATGGAATGATTTGAGAACGGACTCTAAATTTTTTTTACTTGTGGGTCCTACATAGAAAAATTGTCACATCACCATTTACATCAGCAAAAACCAATCTAAAAAGTTCAAACTGTCTACTAACCGATCAATGTACTAATTGTATCCGGTTTTGAAAAGTTGAGAATAACTTTAACTTGGTTTTAGAGTTCAGAGATTAGTCCTTGTTTGTTTCAGCTTAAATTAATTTAAATTAATGAAAATTTATTATGTTTGTGTAAACCAAATTATGTAATACTGTGTAATCATATTTGTGAGGATTTAAATAGTTTTTGGAATTCGTAAAATAAGTTGTCATAATATTTTAATTCTTTAAAACATTCTTTGTGGGTCGTAATTTTTTCAGATTAAAGTTTTTAACGACTTTTAGAAACGGGAGCTAAATTTTTTTGACCCATTTTATTTATTTTTTTATTAACAAGCAACCATTCCGTCCATTCGGCTGTCGTACTTTACTTGTGCTCCTCGTCCTCGTTCAAGAATAGCCGCACCGTTCCCAAACCCACCGCCTGTCTCCTTGCCGGCCGGCGGAGATGGCAGGCGCAGGAGGGGTGCTCGCCGTCGTAGTCCTCCTCCTCCTCTGCTGCGTCACCGAAGGCGCTCCCACCGCCGCCGCCGCCGCCCTCCGGCGCATCGTCCCGCGCGCGGCCGGCGGCCTCTGCGCGCAGCTGCTCCTGCCACTGGGATACCCGTGCACCGAGCACACCGTACGTACGTTTCTTTAATTAATGTTATGTGTAATCATACATTTTCCTATCCCCTCTTCAGCTTTCAGCCTCGAAATGATGTATGGATTCTTCAATTACCGGTCGGTGTCCCAGATCATCCTCGATTGTATCTGACCGAATTTAGTACCAATCAAGATGGGATGCCTTGTGCAAACCTACCTTAAGCCTGCTTGAATTTGCATTCGCAATGTTTATCTTCTTCTGTTTCCTTGCAGGATAATCAGCCCAAGCTTGGGGGAGCTGTGTACATACTGTTTCAAATTCCATTTGTTGTTGCTTAAATTTAGCGAATTGTGTATCTCACGTTTTTTTGTAATAATTTTTGTTAGATATAAGCGTACGTCTCAAGTCAAATGGAGCACGAACTGTTGTTGTCGTGTTGCTTCTTTACTTTCAGGCAAAGCAGCTCATATCCTTTGTTTTTACTCCAAACAAAGGACAAGCTTACTGACCAATTGTGTACACACTTCGCAACACTGAGACCTAGTTTCAGGACGCAACAGCCTTTGCATGATAACAGTTAACATCACTATGTGCTTTTGCAAAGTTGTGTACCATTAACCTAGTGATGGCCACACATATGTCCTATAAGTTTTTTTTCCACACCATTCAACCTTTCTTCCTTGCCAAATGATATAATAAAATGGTAGAGCATGGGCAATCACCTTGGACTGAGCTCTCTATTGTTAATGCTAAACCCAGTGCCCAGTGGTGTACTAGTGTGTTAGAATTCATCCTTGCCATTGGCTTCCGAAAATATGGGAATCTACTGTATAAGTTCTGTACTTGGTAGGGGAAAAGCAAAGAAGAAAAACTTATGCTATATTGTTTTATTACAGATATATCTGGTGCTGTTGCTGCTCTTCTTCATAAGGATCTTAACTTTTCCTTTTTGTAGGTGGAAACAAATGATGGCTTTCTTCTGTCTCTCCAGCATATTCCACATGGCAAAGATGGAGTTGCAAATAATACTGGACCTCCGGTTTTTCTCCAACATGGTCTTTTTCAGGTTTCGCTCATTATACTATGTGATTTTTACACTTTCAACCTTGTCATGTTAAGAAACTATATGTTTTATACTCAAATGATTCCTAGGCTAGTCAAGTTTTTTTGCTTCAATTATATTTGTGCCATCACTTTCCATTTCTTAGGCATCAAGCTCTATTCTCAAGTGTATTGTTATATCCAAATCTTGGACAGGGAGGAGACACATGGTTCATAAACTCCCCTGAACAATCACTAGGATATATCCTTGCTGATAATGGTTTTGATGTTTGGATTGGAAATGTCCGCGGAACACGTTGGAGTAAAGGCCATTCAACTTTCTCTGTTCATGATAAGGTGAATATAGTTAAAAAGTTACTTTAAATCTCTGGCTCTCTGCAAATGAGGAATATATAGGATATACACTGTATTTTCTGACTTGCCACTCGAGCAAACTTCATGGTAATGTGGAGTGCAGTAGTAGACCTTTAGTATAAAGATCCACATTGTAATTTAGATTCCATTGTGCAGCATAGCACAGCACAACAACCATAAATTGGACATGGTGTTTAATTCTCGATGAATCCCGTGGGAACTTTGCAGCTTTTCTGGGACTGGAGCTGGCAAGAGCTCACGGAATATGACCTTCTGGCAATGTTAAGTTATGTGTATACAGTTACACACTCCAAAATTTTGTATGTGGGGCATTCACAGGTAAGCCTGTTTTATGGTTCAAAGGAGCAAAACAATTGCCTATCATTGGTCCAAAATTTTATATTACTTATCAATTTGTTTCCTGTAGGGAACTATTATGGGTTTGGCTGCTTTTACAATGCCTGAAATAGTAAAGATGATTAGTTCTGCCGCACTTCTTTGTCCTATTTCTTACCTTAATCATGTTAGTGCTAGTTTTGTTCTCAGAGCAGTTGGCATGCATCTTGACCAGGTGATATACTCTTCGTTGACAAAATCCACCAAATAAATGCCATTAAGTGCTGAACTGACTTTTGGTGTCCGCTGTCGTAGATGCTTCTCACTATGGGAATCCATCAACTGAACTTCCGGAGGTGTGACACTTATTTCCCCAAACTTTTCTTTTTTCCTTTGGGTTTGACTTATTTTTCTTTAACAAACCTGGTATACAGCAATATGGGGATCCAAATAGTAGATTCTTTGTGCGATGATGAACGTGTTGACTGCAACAATTTGCTGTCTGCAATAACAGGTTTTGCATTGCTACATAATCTATTTTTTGTTATTCTGTATTTGTATTCTATCCCGGCATCATTACACCACCACTGGCAAATCATCCTCTTTGTTAGCACTATTGAGGCTTCCACCAAAAGGAGATCATCGTAGTGTCACAGCGTGGTGGGTTTAGGTGGATATATATGTGCTGAATTGCATGGAAGAGAGGAGGCAGAGGCCCTCCATTCACCCGTGCAATACAGAAGAGGGGCAAACCGTAAACCCTAATTTTGCTTTCTTTAGAGAATTTCTAGGAGAGGCCCTCAAACACACTCACTAAAAGTAAAAAATATGGAGCCGCGACACATTAAGGACCTCTTATTAATTGCTTAGTTCTAACAGACCATCTCACCCCTTTTGTAATTGGAACAGGTGTGAGATGACAATTTGAAACTTAATTCTATGTTTAAGGTACAAAAATGTTGGCCATATCTTACAGTTACAGCTCAAAAATGTTGAGCCTGTGATCAATATACATTAGTGATTTCACGAAAAAAAATGAAACTCGTACACTGAACTCAACATCAGGGCAGCCAAGGCGGGTGGTAAGTCACCGTTTTCCTAGCAAATGACAATGGCCACCACATGCTCTGGCTTCTTCCACAGCTTGTACATGTTGTATGCGAATTTTTGGTGCGTAGGGAGAGGGCGCAAAAAGGTCTGCAAATTCCTCCAAAAGCTGAGGTAGTAGTTCATGACCTTCACAAGAAAGAGCTTGAGAAATGTGCCGGCTTGTCTATGCAATTCCTTCCAACTTGATAGCCGCTCCATCTTCGTGGATCAGCATGGTGTGCTGCTGGAAATCCCATAGAACTGGGCCCAAACCGACCAACCAGGAGTGCCCAAAACCATTTCATAACCTCCAAGGGGAATCACATAGAAGTCAGTGGTGAAGGTGATATCATTGATCACATAGAAGTCAGTACTGCCTTGAATAATCCTGAACAACCCAGCCACCATTGGCGACAGTAACCCCTAGGCCATCATACTGAATTGTTGTGCCAGGAAGTCTACGAGCTAGATCATCATTAATGAAGTTGTGAGTTGAACCTGAATCGACAAGAGGAATCACTTCCGGGCCAGCAGTGTGTACCATGATTTGCATGGTGTCACACAGACAAACCCCAGAGATGGCGTGTAGTGATATGAGAACCTCCTCCGGCTTTGTTGGATCACCTTCATCCTCGTTGAACTCCTCATTGACAGCCAGGATGGCAAACACTTTTTTACACTCGTGCCCTTTAACCCGTCATTCATCACAATTGAAACAGAGTTTTTGACGCTGTTCAGCCATCTCACCGATTGTAAGCCGCTTGAATGCTGACTGTTTGGGAGCAGAGGACAAGGTCGATGTAACAGCCAAGGAAGTTGACTGAGATGCATTGTATCGTCCCCCTTTTGATGGAATCATGGCATCTAGCAGAGTACCCTGCAGCTTGTCCATCTCCAAGGCCACATTCATTGCTTCGTCCAAATTTTGCGGGTGAGACGAGTTGTTGTCGAAGCTAGCCCCTTTGGCTGTGCGGAGCCATCGACCGTTTATCGTCGGCAACGCTTTACTAATAACTTGGTTTACTCATTGCTTGTTTAGTAAGGGGTACAAAACCTCCCTTTTATAGGGGATGACCAACTTGAACGTTAAGAAAAGACTTGGATTTAATCTAATCAAATCTCTAGAAAATAGCTGACAAGATGGAAAAGATAGCAACCAAAAGATAATGGCTCAAAAATGATGGGCCCACGCGCTACAGTACCGTGGGTACTGTTCATAATGCTACGGTATCCCGCGTGCTGTTGACATAAAGGGCTAGCCCGTATCATGATAGGAGGTTGTCCATACCTTAATCTCCTGCATCTTTTGACCAAAGAATAATTGCACGCAGCAAGACTGCCACGGAAGATCTTCATCGCCACCATAGGTCAGAAATTTCCACTCGTGGAAGCGGCTGTCTATGTGATCAGTTTCCTAACCCATAGGGACACAACTTAGATGCTGCTGCCAAAACCCTGGCGAACAGGGCGCTTGACAGTGGTGCAGTGCATTTGTTCTTGGGGTTGTCATTGCCGTCGTCGTCCTCTGGGATATCTTCCTGGACAGCGGCAGAGAGCGAGGTGATGTGTTGTTGTTGTGTGTGATCCTGGATCGAAAATTCCAGGGAGGTGATCTTGTCACGGTTGGGCTTGATTGTGTTGAAGAAGCCCATCAGTGCCTTCTTGAGATTAACCTTGTGAGGGTTGAATTGTCACCGGAAGGCATGGCGTCGAGAAGGATCGAAGGTCTCTGATACCATGTCAGGGTGTGGTGGTTTAGGTGGATATATCTATGCTGAGCTGCACGAAAGAGAGGAGACATAGGCCCTCCAATCACCCGTGCAACACAGGAGAGGGGTAACCCTAATTTTGCTTCCTTTGTTTGATCCTGATCGTGCCTATTTATAGACGGGCCAAGACTTTTCATTACGATCTAATAGATCAACTATTACCATAATTAGATGAAGGCAACTTAATCTTAACTAATTGAGAGATTCTTCTAATAGCCTATGTGGAAGGAATTACAAGATCTCCATCTGTGCTGGGTTTGGGCTGTAGCTAGCCTGGCACGCCTGGTTGCCTGCCCCTACGTACATATATCTTGCCATAGCGGTAGTTACTGACATGTAGATTGGTGATCGTCTTCTTCACGTTGTTGACCAAGGATGCGTCTGTAGTGACATGGAACACGAATGCCATGAAGTGCTCAATGACATCAGTGCATCTCTCCCACTGCCACGCATCTTGGGACGAGAAGGATGTTGCAAGCCTATATCTGTTGGACTTGCCATTGCTTTCTTGAGGCTTCAGTTTGTTTTTTCCTCCATTTTTCATTAGGGCTTCATTGATCCTTCTCTAACATGATGCCATCATGTCCTATCATCATCTTGTGGCTAGCAAGGACTTCAACCGTGGCCATTTCTGCAGCTCGAAGATAAGCTGCCTCCCTCCGTGGTGGTGTAAAGTCATAGAAACTAGGACTATTCATCTCTTCTGTTTGGTAATATGGTCTAATTGGTAAAATATGACATTTGTAATATGGTCCAAGGGATGGCCGAGCTTCGGTTGGCTCGGCGATAGACAAACAAGAGGTGGTGGCCAATCGAGCATGTTGGAGATGACCTTGACAGCTGTGCATCAGGTGGAGACAGTGTGCCCGCGACAATAGCTCACCTGCGGAGCACGAAACAAGCTGGCGCGGTCACAGTCGTTTGCAGGCCGAAAAGAATACAGCGCAAGCAAGCATGGCGTGGATGCACGCGGGCTAGGGAGGAGGCAACGCGATGGTTGCGCTAGCCAGCATGACACAACACGAGCTGTCCCATGGTCGTGTGCGTGCCGCTATGAGCATCGCGATGGCCTGAGTTTGGTTGGCATGGGCTGGTAAGGAGGCGGTGCAAGCCGGGAAAGGAGAGGAGGGGGAGGAGAGAGGCGATGCCACTGGGAGAGACTGGCAGTGATGGCTGCAGCTGGTAGGAACTAGGGTTTTGGAGAGACTGGCAGTGGTGGCTGCAGCTGGTAGGAACTAGGGTTTTGGAGCCAAGCTCTGGAATGTGCAGCACGTTATTCCAAATGGGCCACTGGGGCAAATATGTACAAGTAGAGAGAGGGCAAAATGTAGAAAAGACCCTATAGAAACTACTACAAACAATAGTAAAATTGAGAATAGGTTGTTTAATATTAAATATAAGTTCTTTTTATGGATAAGTTAATTGTACATATATATGTTTTGGGACTAGATCTATTCATCCCTATAATGGGGAGATTACGATAGCAATTTATTCGTAGTAATATCTAAAGATATAAATAAAGCATTTAGCCACCAAGCCTAAGAGCCCCACATTAGGGAAGAGCCATAGTTATGCCAAACGAGGCGAGTGCTCAACCCTTGATCATTGGATGCATAACCATCTAATCCTCTGCGCAACATTGGTATAATGCAGACAAGTACAACTCTTTGGCATAAAAAATTTCTTTTTTTTTGTTCAATAATTGTAGAATTTGCATGCAAACTAATGAGCAATTACTTTTACTCACGCTTTTGCGTGTTGGCTAAAATTTTTTATGTTAATATGAACAATACAAAATCCAAATGGATCACATCAGGAGTTTTAATGAATTAATTAACAAACAAATTTTAGCTTTGGTCGCTCATATGCTCTACCATATTTGTACACCTTTACTATTTGGATTTATTTTACACACTTCCTTTCAGGGGATAACTGTTGCTTCAATGCATCACGGATTGCCTATTACTTGGAGTTTGAACCTCATCCATCTTCGACAAAAAATTTGCATCATCTTTTCCAGAGTATATTTTCTCTTGCCTAATATGAAGTTTTTTTAAAGCAGCGCGGTCATGGAATTTTTTTAGAAGTTGTGACTGAGGGTTGCACCCGACAATGTCCACATTTATATCCCATCTTCAATCCTTAAGAATGTTTATGCTTATTTTTTAGGACTTCTGATGTTTATGCTTATTTTTGAGGACTTCTGATTTTCCTCATGATAGTAGTGGAACCGGAAAGTTGTTTTCGAGATGTACCATTTAGTGTGGAACCGGAAAGTTGTTTTTGAGGTGTGTCATTTAGTTTCAAAGATGAGGTAAAAATGTGGCCATGATGGGATTATTATCTTACAGAATGCTAGCAGTTTTAAAACCATCATTAATATCGCATTATGCTAGACTTAATTACCCTATTTAACTAGTTTAATTTTCTTTCCAATTAGTTGGCTGCTTCTACACATGTATAATTGTATATGTAATTTTTGTAACCACATGTCCATTAATGTTGCATGAAACTCACTTGAGAAACACGTGTGGTTCATGTGGCCCTTTTGCACCACATATGATTTTTAATTTGAAAGTAAAATGTATCATGAAAGATCCAATTTAGTCTTAAATCGTTGCACTTAAACATAATGTTTGGTATGACACAAACAGATGGAAAATCTATCATTTCATTATTGATTTAGAAACTAAAAAAGTTTCTAAGAGTTGAAAAAAAGAAGGTATTATTTTACCATTCATATAGTGCTGCATAGAAGAAACATGTCCCAACACCCTTGCTAGATCCGTCCATGCGTAATGGTCATTTTCTCCATATTCTTTAAATTGTAGCTTGCAGGCAAGCGTCAACATAGAGTGCACCTGAACTGCAGAAACTGTCAGCTTTTTAATGTAGCATTGTAGAACCTCCTATGTGGGCCATCACTGTCCCTGCATATATCAATAATTCAGAGCTTCTGATGAAAACACTAGACCATACTCTCATCTTTTTTGTGGTCTAATACATGTGATTGAGCTTACATAAGCTCCAAGATCATTAGAACAACTAGGTTTTCAGGACCACTGTTACGATGATTTTTATTGCTTCCCAACTGTTCAGCCATGGTCAAGTAATTAACTTAAATTTTGAGAAAGAGATGAGTGTTTGCTTCAGATTCAGGACTGAAATTGATGGAGGTAGTTTTTGTAGCAAGAGTTCATAGTGATCAGCTTAGCTGAGGAGTTAATGGGTTTCAAAAGTTGGATAGAGGGAACAGGCCAGCGGCCTGGTGGTAGGGCAAGTGTTTAACTTCCCTGTCCTCCCGAGTTTGAGTCCTAGAAGCTAGAACTGGTTCTCCCACCTTTTTTTTAGGGAAATTCCAGATGTCCTGGCCTAATGTTAAAAGCAAAAAACTTGGATCGAGAAAGGATGCCTTCCTGCATCGATAAACTTTCTGCAAGAGTTTGTGTTGCTACGATCTCAAGTACGCATGCCACTAGTTCAATTCAATTCCTCTTTGCACTTGGACCAGTTGTGAACTGTCGAATTGTGTGCAAGTAGGACAAAGGATATCCTTCATTGCACTTGTGCTGCTAAAGTTAGGACAATTTTGTGTACAGTACAACTTCCTTTTGTTGCCAATGATCTAGTATTGAGCTGTTTATCCAGACATAACTTTCACTGGATGCAGGATGTTGCAGAGTACATGTATTTTTCCATGCTATTAGAGTGGAGTATTATTTTTAGAAACAATCACTGGGTGCTTACAGTCTTTGTCATTCTAAGCAAGGTGTTTCTTGGCTTCATTGTGCAGTGATTAGGAAAGGCGCTTTTGCAATGTATGACTATGGATTTTGGGGAAACTTGAGGCGCTATGGTCAGCTGTGTGCTCCTTCATTCGACCTAAGCAGCATACCTGAATCACTGCCAATGTGGATGGGTTATGGAGGTCTTGATGCATTGGCAGATGTAACAGATGTTCAGCGTACTATCAAAGAATTGAGATCTACGCCAGAACTGTTATACATTCGTGACTATGGCCACATTGATTTCATTATGAGTGTGAATGCGAAAGCTGATGTTTATGTCCACTTGATGAGGTTTCTTAGGGCAAATGGATGGCACAGTAGCTATTAGGACGTATTTGTGTGTGAATATATATGTACAGTGATCATTTTCATTTTCTAAATTTAAAAGTGACAGTATACTAGTGTACCACTGTAACATGATGTGCTACTGCAATTGTAGATATATAAGCTTGTTGAGGTATGTTGTACGTTCTTAACTGAATTCTATCTACACCAACCCCAGTCATTGTTCCTAGCTCTCCATTTGTGAGCCTGTGTGAATTGGGTTATTGTTCATTTGTTTCTATTTGGAATGCATTAGAGCTAGTATTGTATAGTGATATGACCATGCCCATCGTGTATCAATATGGTTGTCACCATGCTCTTCATCGACTAATTCTTCAGCATGGTCAGCATTGAGTGTCATCGACTACTTTGGTAGGGTTGATATTCGTGGTGCTTGATCTGTTTGTGGGTTATTAGAATTTGTGCCCTTTGGAGTCTGATTTTTATGTCGAGTTGCAGTGTGGAGTTCCATAAGGTCTAAAACATGTCGAATTAAAAAGAGGGCATCTAGCCCATGCTATTTTGTTGGCCCCATCTCGATAGGATAGTGTTCTATCTCACAGCCTCCATCAATCTACCCCCTCCTCCCTCCTCATCGCTGGCTTCGCTTTTGCTTCCACGCTACGCCTCTAGCATTAGCCCTCTCCTTCCTCTCCGATTTGCTCCATGCGACACCCATATGGCCCTACGTCACCTCTGCCCATGACCACAGGTGACGGTGTCCTTACCGTCTCGCCGCTTCACCCTTGTCCTCTCGCCCCATGCCAACCTTGTCCACCATAACTTCATCCATTATGCTACCCCATTGCCTTTGACCATTCTCGTAGCTGCCTCCAACGATGTCCTCCAACCATCGAGCCACCATCATCTTGCCTCCTTCTAGACCCAAAGAGCATGATGGGCCCATGCCCCACTTTGAATTAAACTCATTAAAGGGGGAGGAAGCCGTGTTGGCAGCTATGAAGAGCTCCGTGTTGGCAGCTATGCCCCACTTGCGAACCCAACATTTCTCAATTTAAAATGGGTTTAATGCATAAGTGTCATTGTAAAACAACAATTTCACAGAATTGCCATTATAAAATATGAATTTATTTAAATGCCATTACAAAATAACTTCAATTTAAAAGATGGCGTTACAAGGGTTTTGTAGAATATACGAGTTGAAAATACATAAAATACGCATCTGACTGATGGGTCACACATGTCATGCAGTCATTCTCTCTCCAGAAGCTTCTTTCTCCCACTCTTTCTTCCTCCTCCAAAATCTCTCTAAAATCGGGTGTTGCTCCCATCTCCCGCAGCTTTGCAGCTCCTCCACCTCCACTAACTCCGGCGCAACCCTATCTCCGGCACCTCCCAATCTCCCCTAACTTCGGCACTGCACCATCTCCCTAACTCCGACGGCTCCATCTTCCCTAACACCACGCGGCCACAGCCAGCATGACAAGCAGCAGCGCCGCGAGCTTCATGGCGAGCCATGTCTCCTCCCTCCGCCGTCGCGTGGCTGTCGTGCCTTCGCAACTCCGGAGGCCCTGGACTCCGACGATGATGTCGTCCGTGGAAGCCGACGACTGCGTGGACGATGGAGACGGCGCGTCGAGCCGAGGAGGGGGAGACGGGAGAAGGGACTTGGACGCCTCTAGGGCCTCACCGTCGACGGAGCTCTCGTGAGAGGAAGCGAAGGGGGAGAGAGAATGACTAGTGGGCCAAACAAATTTTTATACGTGATACAATATTTTAAGCGGTGCGTGTCGAAGACGTTTTATAATGACATTTATTTTAAATTCATTCCTTCATGTTTGGTAATGATATTTCTACTAAATAGTTGTTTTTATAATGGCATCATGCAATAAACCCATTAAAAACTACTAAGAAATATGGGTGATTTGACGATTTGCCACTCTAAACATTGGTTCTCGCTAAAATGACACTCTGACTCACTGTCACACACACAGATGGTCCCTTGTGTTATACGCATAAGTGGCACTACACATGTTAAGAGTGGCAAATCGTTAATTTTTCCTGTGAATTGGGCAGTGGAGCCGAGGGGTAGTCGTTGTCCAATCTCCGCAGGTGAATAAAGATTTTGGACACTCAATCAAAATTCGAGGTGACTCCGGTGCAGGGTTTATAAAATCGGCAAACTTCTCCAAACCGTCCACTACGCGGAGCCGGTTAACCATGGCTAACTGGCGGTTTGTCACAATATTGACTCCAATTACAATTTTGAATTTTATCAAAAAAAATAGCCGGTTAGCCTGCGATTTGTCGCGTTAGCTTCGGTTTTTTATGGTTTTGACGGTTTTGCATTTTTAACATAAAATCACATAAAATGATGATAAAAAATTTGAAATTCTGTTTAAGCCAAAGTGTTTAGAATAATTAATAGTATTTTTACAAATTTTACACAAATTTCCATTTCAAAATTTATTTGCATGAATTTCAGACGGTTAGCCTACACAGTTTTCTTAACCGCGCTTCGCCGGTTTTGTAAACCCAACTCCGGTGCGGCGGTGCAATATATTTCTTAGGAAATTGACCTTAGTGACACCTAATTCAAATGCCTTGTTGAAAATGACATTAAGTTCGCTAGCCTTGATGCGTACGATATGGGGCACTCAAATTTGTGATCTCAGTGACATTCTTACTATTTTTCCAATTTACTATTGATTTATCCCATTTAACTCTTGTGTTTTGACTGTTATGCCCCTCTCCCTCTACCCTGTTTCCCGCTACGCCGCTCCTCTTCTGCCACCACCGCAACCTCGCCGACCCACCGCTACCATTGCGTCGCCGTTGTGCCCCTCTCCTCCTCCACCCCTGTTTTTCCGCTCCGTCGCCCCTGTTCTGCTCTGCTCGGGATGGGAGGAACAAGGAAGGGGCAAAACAGTCAAACACACATGAGTTAAATGGGGTAAGTCAATAGTAAATTGAAAAAAATAGTAAGAATGTCATTCAGATCACAAATTCGTATGTCCTGTATCATTCGAGTCAAGGCCAGCGAATTTAAGGTTATTTGTGACGAGGCGTTTGAATTGGGTGAACGAGGTCAATCTCCCCAATTCACATGGCACAGCCGCACCTCGCTCCCCTGACTGGGGTGCTCGGGCGGATCGATATCGATGGAGGGCCGCCGCCGCCGCCGCCGCTCTCGCTGCCCGTCAACGACGACCTCCTCTCGGAGATCCTCCTCCGCCTCCCCCCGCAGCCCTCCTCCCTCCCCCGCGCCTCCCTCGTCTGCAAAGCTTGGTACCGCATCGTCTCCGACCCTGATTTCCTCCGTCGCTTCCGCTCCCACCACCGGAAGCCTCCCCTCCTCGGCTACTTTGGCGGAGTGGACGGCGCCATGAGCTTCACTCCGGCGCTGGACCCGCCGGATCGTATCCCCGCCGAGCGCTTCCCGTTGCCGGTGTGCGAGCTCGCCACACCGGAATGGAAAATCATCAGCTGCCGCCACGGCCTTGTCCTTTTCTTGGCGCAGAATTGGGACGAGGCCCGTCTCCTGGTGTGGGATCCCGTCACCGGCCACCGGCGCTCCATAGACATCCCCCTGGAGATCGAAGATTTGCGCATCCACAACGCCTCGGTGCTCTGTGTTGCCGGGGACCCAGGCCACGTTCACGGCGGTTGCTTCTTTAAGATGGTTTTGCTAGCAACCGACTTAGGTTTTTCACGGTTTTTTGCCAGCGTTTACACATCCGAGACCGGCATATGGAGCGACATTATCTCAGCACCGTTCTCACCGGTGAGTTCTAGTATGAGGGATCAAAGTATCCTCGTAGGGAATTCGCTTTACTGGCTGTCTGACATTGACCCATATGACGTGGTTGCTATCGCTGAATTTGATTTGGACAAGCAAAACCTAGCTGTGATAGATGCGCCCGCGGACATACATGCCAACATCAGCAGTAATACAACTTTGTTCAAGTCAACAGAGGGTGATGGGCTTGGTTTACTGGTCATGTCAGAGTATATTTGCCAATCATGGAAGATGGAGGTCAGTTATGGTGTTGCACGCTGGGTGCCATGGGAGACCATTGATCTGGAAAAGCTCCTTCTCTCAAAACATATTCCGATGCCAGGTCCGCTGAGGTTGATGGGGTTCGTTGAGGACCATAATGCGATGATCTTATGGTCAACTGTTGGCATCTTCATGGTTCAGCTTGAGCCAAAGCAGATTATGAGAATTTCTGATGGAACATATTCGCCGTACGATCCTGACTATCATCCTTTTACAACATTCTATTTCCTAGGTAATCACAAGTCTATACATTTCAATTTAACCTCAGTTTAGTTTATAATTTTCTGATGTAAAGCTTTTCATATCCTTTAGTGTGGTGCTAACAATGTGAGCTTAGGTCATATCAGTTGTTTTTTGGCCTCTTTATAAACTGTTTTAGCTTATACAAATTTACTTCTGATATTATTACTGAACTGTACCATGTCATTCGAATCATATCAAAATATTTTGATCTGTTTACACTATTGAACACCAATAGGCCTAGTGCCTATGCTTCATACGCATATAAGTGCATGATTGACTTGCAAAGTTTCAAGCAGAGGGAATAGGGAGTAGCAGCAAGGCATCAGCAGGAGCATCAGCAAGCCATCTGTGATGAGATGGAATCTGGTGATTGGCATGGACAATCTAGCAACGAGATTGATCCAAAAGGGAGCTACAGCAAGTCCCCTCCCCCATTGGCTGTATCATCTTCCACTTTTACCACTTCATTATCCACCTCCTCCTCCCATTCTCCCTCTTCCCTTGTAGCTAGCTGCTCAAGCCACTATTGAAGCAGTTCCACAAGAAGCATTCACATGCCTCCATGCCCACCTGGTTCACCTAGTCAGTTTCCAAAGCCCTTGGTTCTTCCTAAAACATCGTGCGGCCCTATCCTGCCACATCGAGCTCCGCCTAAGCAGCCTCAACTATCTCCCCTGCTTTGGTGAAATTGTGGTTAAGTGCCGCCTCCTAGTGCTTAGGCCCCACCTAGGTGGGCCAAGCAGTTACTTAGGGGAACACTGAAGATAAATAATGACATGTCTGTGTGCTAATTTAGCATTACTTTGATTGTTGCAATCTTATTTCCATAAAACTATTTTTCAACAAATATAAATTATCAAGAAATGTCATCCATCAATTAATTCGGAACAAAAATGTTTGCAACAAACATGGTAGTTTTAGTATGGTTTGATTGTGAAGAGAAAATTTGAATGCTCTTGGATTGATTCTTCAAGGATATTATTAATGCTACTATTTGTACAGAACAAAATAGCGTGGCTATGCCAGAGTGGTGGCTTGAAAGATGCTAGTCTTGTTCAGTTCGGTCCACCTTGCCAAAATAGCACAGGCAGCAGGTGCAGGCAGCATAGTGGCGGTTTGTGGGTTTAAAATACCCTTTCATAATTTGTGGGTTTAAAACTTTTACAAATAACATCTACATTGCTAATTCAAATTTATTCATTCAAATTTCTAAATTTATGTAAAATCATACTCTACTTGTCGTTCAAACATCTGTAATTTTCTGTATTTTCTAGTTTTTACTCTTTTTCATGAGACATGGTCGGTAAGATTATTTTTAAATGAAATTTACATCCCAAAAATTTTAATTTTCACTTTCAAATTTTACTACACTTTTTTTTTGGAATATGTAGAGGTTTTTCTCATGTTTTGTTTATTTATGAATTATTCTATTTTGTGACGTATTAAAAAGGTAGGGGCATGATCATCTTTATGTAGCTCTGTTGCGCTTGGGTGTTATTTGAGGGAGCGAAATTTGATTCAGTGGCATGGTAGGGAAGAGAGGATTCTCAATGACAGATTAGGAAATTGTTGCTTTCTCAGTGACAATTCCCTCTACATGGGCTGGTGGGTAGAAGAGTAGAGATAGGAGCTAGAATACTGTGCCTAATTTGGGACAATCAGTGGCAGTGGTGTCCATTGTCTATTTTGTTAACTCCAGCTTGCTCTTTTCATTTTGGGTAGCAGAGGATAGCCATGGTGTTATTGTGGTAAGGTGGAGAGAATGAGGTATTATGGCAAACTGGAAACATATGCGATGGTTTGAGATCAATTTTCCATCTGTAAAAAGTATGTGTGAACTAGAAACCAAATGTTTCTGCTTTCTACTCCCTCTACTCCTGAAGTGTGCTTCAAAAGTTCATATTGTTTATGATTTGATAGCTAGGCAGTTTAGTAGCATAAAACATGAGGTAATGTCTGCAATATAAGTTGAGGGTATGCCAATGTACAGATTAACCTGCCTCTTGTTGATGTTTTTGTCTAATTCTCTGAGATGATTCAATTTTGGAGAGTTAGGTATATGCTCCACAGTGTTGTTTGATCTTGACAAAAACGTGCTTACTGCTGCTATTGTTTGTCCTGCAGGTACCTAGGGTTGTGTTCCAGATGATGAGATGCGAAGGTGGCTTGCAGGCGTGGGTTCTTCCAATTTCTTATGCCGTGGTTTGTGGAAAACTTGAAATTGACCCTCTACGTAAGAGCATGTCTCATTCAAACTGCCTTCGTTTTGCTATATTTGCCCATGGTCTTAGAAATATTTGTTTCAAATTTTTTATTTATTATGATAAACCAAGGATGCTTTATGATGCATTTTAATGTTATACCTCTAGTAAAGTCGGTCAGATTATTGTTTCCAAGGAAGCTTAAATATATGTAGCCAACCAAATTTATGCATGTAACCAACGAAATCTATTAATTAAAGGTGGCATGATTATGTTATTGTATTTTTCAGTTGAGTTTTTTTTCTATGTATAATGGTGGGCGTTGATAAAAATAGCGAAATAAAGGAAGTATAACTAGTACATGGGAGTTGGCAAGCTACATCGCTGCCCACGCTTTACACATGGAAGAAGCCCCAGTCAGAACAATATTGGCACCGTATCATGAGCTAGCAAGCGACTCATAACAATATCCTCGCCAAACGCCATCTTCTTTTCAGCATATCGCTACGTTGGTGTGTTATTGTAGCAAATTTGAGAACACTCGAAAAGAAGTATAAAGATTATAAAAAATAATTAAAAAGTAGTTTTAGCATCTTTGAAATGACTACTAAAAGCCATAAAAAAATCATTATAAATTATCACAACATAGAAGTTATATAAAATAACAAAATTTGCTATAGTAATACGCAACGATACGATACGCTAAAAAGAACGAGCTCAGTTCCAAATTGTTTTCGCTGTTAGCACATGAGACCGAGAAGTTGTACGGTAACTTAATTCAGGCCTTGTGGTGTGGAGTTACGTGATATCATGTGATACTAGAGGTAAAAGCGCGCTTCGCGCGCTAGGTCAGACATCGATGTCGATTGTCACGGTGTGTTGACGCTCTAAAATTAAAAGTATACGAACACGTATTTATACATAAAGGGTCATATCCTAACATAAAAGAGCAGCTCTTAAGTCATAAGATTGCTTCAGATCAGACAAAAACTTCCCTATAAAAAATGATGCATCTTGCACTTCACAAAAAAAATCCACATCCAATACTGTTTTTTGCAGCCATATTGTGCATCATTATAATAAACAATAATTGGTGTTGAATGAAATAAACAATGGGACGAAATATTAATAAAATAAACAACATGTTCAGACAATTTTTGTGAAATAGAGCCAACTTAAGTCTGTTCGTTCTAGGGTATGCAACAAACAGGAAAGTAGTTGAGAAGACATGCCCTTTTTTAGCACCTCCGTACCTGTTCATAGAAAAGTAAAACACCCATTGGTGGTGGCTGTTAGTGTTGACGCGAAAAGTTGACGTAGATCACACCGCACACATGGACTGATGACCTGACTCGTAACGACACCAAATATTCAATTTCCTAGCGTGCCAGTCATTAAAAAGGAAACAATAAATTTTTATGTTCAGCTTATTAATCACCAATATTGCCGATTAGAAATAATGTTCTTCATGTTGAATCGACAATCAGTGTAAGAATCTATTGGCTATCAAATAAGCCGATAGAGCAAGGTAAATATCTAACCCATTGAATAGTAAACTACTCAATAAAATCTAGATGGGTAATAATATAAAGAACAATCAAGAAGACACGATTATTCATTCACAAGGTAACAAACCGAGACGGTAATACTTGCAAGTGGTAAATTTAAACTATAGATTGAACTAAAGCAAGCCAATATAGTTTGTAGTAGAAACATAAGCAAATGGATTAGGTTAGACCAAGATAGTTTTTACTTACGGGTTGAACCTTATTTGACGAAGTTTGTCAGATTTGAGAATTACAACTAAAACAAGTAGAAAACGAAAAGTAGGGTTTTGTGTATTAAGTGTTGAGAGAGATTAGACACCCTGAAGGGGCTTATTTGTAGTGTAAAAAACCTATGTTATCGGGAGACAATTACAAGATAAAATTAGAAATAATTAGAAAGAAACACATATCTAATTTAGTACTAGCCCATCTTCAAGCCGAAGCAATCATAAAGTCGATTGTCTTCCTTTTGGGCCAATTGCATTTGCATGCACACTTGGGTTTTAACTGGTCAGAACTTAACCGCCTATTTTTCGGTGTCAACATATGCTTTCAATTTTTACAATACGAGAATTACATTGTAATAATCCCTATCAGTGCTCGATGGGATTTAAATCAACCGTTGGATTCTTTTTAATTTCTCGCGATGCTTCACATTCCCCATAGAGTGGCGTCATCCACCTATAAATATGAACTCTAGTCTCTAGGGCCGGCCTCTATTCGTACTCTCCCTTCCGCCAATGCGCTCTGCCATTGGCTCTTCCAGTGATATCGACTTCTCTTCGCTTCCCGCAATCAGCTCTTCTTACCGTCACCAATCACCATATATGAGGCACTTGCTCCGATCCCCTGCGTGGAGAACGAATTAAGGTTGGGCCTGGTAGGTGATACCAATCTGGCAAACTTCATTTCCGAAGATATGCCTCTCTGAACTGCACGAGCTTTAATTTAGACGACAGGAAAAGTAGTTTTTGATCCTGGCCAACTGCACTTGCTGGATGGAAAGATTGGTTGATCAGAATACAATCGGCTAAGAAAGCTGAATGGGAAAGACTCGGAATAGCTGATTGTATTATAGTTCTTTCAATAGCCGATCAATCCATAGGCGAGCCTCTTGATTGCAGCTACTTCTTTCTTCTTGCCCGACTCTTTTAATGCTTATATGTTTCAGCATGGACCAATGGGCCCAACTCTGATGGAGGTGGCCATTCTGATTTCTGACAGTCTTAAGACTAGATGGGGAGTAGGATTTACAAAACCAACTGGCTTCTCCGAACCGTCTAATACGCGGAGCCGGTTAACCGCGGCTAACCAGCGGTTTGTCATGGTTTTGACTATAAATACAATTTTTAATTTTGTCAAAAATTGGACGGTTAGCCGGCGGTTTGTCGCGGTTAGCCGTGGTTTTGGGCCGGTTAGCCGTCGTTTTGGGCTGGTTAGCCACGGTTTTGGTGGTTTTGCATTTTTTTAACACAAAATCACATAAAATAATGATACAAAATTTGATTTTTAAATTCTGTTTAAGCCAAAGTGCTTAGAATAATTAATAGTATTTTTAGAAATTTTGTACAATTTTCTAATTCAAAATTTATTGGGAAGAATTTCAACTCACCGCCGGTTTTATAACCAAAGCCCCAATACCGATTCAAGGAAACAAAAGAAACTCGAATGGAAGAACTATGTCACCTCAAACAAAGACACGACGAAGTATTTGAAAGAAGAAGATGAAGAGGAGGATGAGGAATATGATGAGGAGGAGGGGGCGGCACTATTGTGGAGGCCGAGGCAAATTGAAACAACCTCATTATCCTCTTATTCTCTGGATGATGAGCCCGCTCCAAGCCGTGCAGCTCGTCCGAAAGCAACAGCTCGAGCAACCACAACAATGGTGGTGGTGGCAGCGACATCGGCGGCGGCAACAAGTGATACTATTTTATTTAGTTTACGTCGATGTAGAATTAGCCCCCAATCGACTTTTATAATGTATTTGATTTATAGGGATCTATAGATGTAATTTATCCCAAACTGACTATTATTATGATCTTTAAATTTCCTTTGAAAATTTACGAGAAATTGCTCACGGTAAGTGAGGTTTAGCTCGGGATAACCGTTGGGACAGAAGATCTGGTCTCGAGCAACCTGGGCCCAACCTTGGTCATTTTAGTGAGAACATTTCTAGCGGGGTCCACAACATGAGGATGGGCTTTGGCCGGAGGAAGAAAATGATGATCTTGCATGGGTGAATAGGTGGTGGATGAAAACAGGGAATTTTATGCTTCATCGGTCATAACACTATCGGTTCTTCCAACTCAATTGTTTGGTGGTAGCAACATAGCACCGCCTGGTGGTGTATCGAAACAACAACGAAAGTTACTGGATTGTACGAATTAATTGCAATGATCAATTAACACCATTGTACATTATTCTAATCTGCATCTTCGAATATATAAGCTTACCGTCTATATAATTTTTGATTTCCAATTATTTCGTATGTTTGTTTTTTAAATTGATGATATGGTTGATCACTACCAGCTCGAGCCAGAAACAGATAGTTATGACATGGGCAACACTGCCGGTTGGAGACACCACCCGGCAATGATAGATCAATATCGATTCAAGCACATACTGGTAGTGATAAAATAAATTTCAATTCTAGTTTGTGGGTTTAATCGGCAATGATCGGTCACTGCTTACATAAACCGGTAGTGATTACAATTATTACGTCTGTTCTTTAGCCCTAAATGATTTTCCCAAGATTTGATGCTTAAGAACCTATCATTGTCGTGTTTCAGCGAAATGACAGTGATGAGACGAGCGAGATAGAAAGAAACGTTTACATGTCAAAAATTGGTTCTATAATTCTAGGATATTGGGCTTTTTAAAGTAAAAATATGATTTTTTTTTAAATTTACAACATTTTTTGCTGACAAACAACTTGTGTTCGTAGCCTTATAGAAACAGACGAAACAACTTGGCATACCTAGGCCCTAGGGCACTTTGTGCCCTCAGCCAACCAATATGTCGACGACACAAGTGGGCATGCACAGGCCCTAGGGCACTTTGTGTCCTCGGCCAGAAAATAGGCTGATAGCACAAGTAGGCTTGTGAAGGCCCAGGCCACTTTGTGTCCTCGGCCGCCCACATGGCCAACGACACAAAGTATCCTCCAAGCCCACATGGCAGCGCAGAACAGGGGTTGCCGACGTTTTGACCAGTGGACTAGGGTCAACTTGTCTAGATGGCCCAGGGTAGGCCGACGACACAATTGACCAAGTGGGGCCCTTCGGTCAGAACGGCTTCTCGTATGGTGGCGGGATGATGCGCGCTAGGTCGGCCCGATCTTCCGGTGAGGAACGATACGTCGGTTTGGCGTACAGCGAAGTAAATGGATCGGCTACTAAAACAAAATTAGCAACCAAGCAATCGCAACGTCACCTCGCTTAATCGATCAACCAAGTCGAAACCCGATCGATCCTTGAACCTGCTGCAACCGAGAAGAAGCAAGAACAAGATGATAGCAATTTTAATCCAATAACTCAAACATGGGTGAGGTTCTGTTTCTCGTCACGGGTGGTCTAGTCGACACACGCGAACACGAGGAGGGACACACACGGGGTCAACCAAACACAACAAAACTTAAGAATAGAAGAGAACCGGCGGCCACATATATAGCGGAGGCCAGGGGTAGTGGGGCGCCCAAGGGGAGAGCCACCACCAAACCCTAGTGATACATGGGCCATAGACCCAAATATACGGTGACACAACACCTTGAGTTTCTGGCCCGAAACATTGTTCCGTATTTTCCTGATGCTATTGGAGGAATTTAGATGTGGGGCTGGGTCCATTGGAAAGCTTATCTCCTAAGCTTTCTAACGAGTGGTCGCACGCTAAAATCGGAGGTCGGGAGCCCGAGTTACGTCCGTTTGAAGTTGACGTGCTGCTGGATGGTCGAACTGGAGTTTTTGACGTCTTGGGCTTCCATATGGGCTGTCCTTTATTCGTCGAGGCCTCGCGAGTTTTGGATTTGTTGCGCTGCTTCTTCGGAGAAGGCTTGATAGGCTAGGCTTTAGGATTAAGGCCTCCCGGCGATGAAGATCTTGCTGCATCGATCGTAGGCGGCAAAGATGGAGCGGCATCAGTAGTCGTTGGAGTGGTCAGAGAGGAAGGAGGGGCAGCGGGTCACACTGATCGTATCCATGCTAGTGATGTCCTCATCAAGGGATCTGGTGGAAAGCACCTTGTGTCATTCGTCATACCTAGGCTGAGGACACATGACACGGCTAGAAGCGCTATGCGGGACCTATGTCCTCAGCCCCCGTGTCTGGTCGACGACACAAGAGGTCTGTATCGTCTGAGCCGTGTCGTCGGCCCTATGTCATCGGCCAGCTGACTACACAGATTTATGTCGTTAGTTTTTGGACTTGTGTCGTTGGTTTTTGCCGAGGATACTAATAGAAATCCTTGTAGTGGAGATGGAAGAAATGTTTTATAGTAGTGACTACAAATTTGTTTTGTCCTCTTTTTGAATAAGAGCCGGCTTTTGTTAAGATGTAGCATCTTTGAATAATGGTTGTGCTATTGTGCAGGCGCCTGCATTTTAGCACTTTTTACGAGCGCAACATGCAACAACATTTTTCGCGCGGTCCCCCATGCAACGTCCCCCTCTTCAAGAGAATAAAAAGGTGGAAAGACTCTACAAATTTACTGAAACTTTTAGCGTCCACACGATTTAGCAATTTGCACGGAGGACGACGATCGCCGGCAACGCCACAGACAGCAGAACGCGCATACAACCCTCGCGCTAAAAGTTTCACCTTCTCACAACAATTAATTCTTCCAGTGAATGAAAATATGGAAAAACAGTACAAACTTATTGGAGTTTTTAGCGCTGCACGAAATCACAAATTTCAGGCGCTTGCGAAATTATCGGACTAAAGGTGTTACGAACCGGGACTAAAGTCTACTTCCAGTATACTTAGAAAGGAATACATATCCTATTATATTAAATATGCATTGTTAGGTGGGTTAGTTAGAAGGTTGACTGGAGAGTCCCATGATGACGAGAGATTTCGGGTTCAAGTCTTGGGGTTCGTCATATAGTCCCAGTAAGAAAAACTGGGACTAACAATCGGAACTAATTAAAGCCCATCGCCAATCAGGACTAAATCCCGTTTTCCTACCAGTGGGTTGGAAGCGTTGCGGTCCGACAACACTCCTCGTACGTACATTGAAACAAGGCATGAAAAGTTTTAACATTTTTGGGAAAACAATGGCTCGGTGACTTGGTTTGTTCATTATGAAATGGGCTAGATGGTTTAGCCGACAAATATCTACGTAAATGAATAAAATTAAACCCACTCGAGGTCGACGCAACTCGCATCGAGCATGGATCAGTACGTAAGCGCTGTGCTGGTGTTGCCTTGCTTGGCCTTGAACTGCTTCCACTCGTTGAGGACGCCCCTGAGCCTGTCCAGCTTGGTGCTCAGGCCGATGAGGCAGTTCCCGTGGAAGGTGCAGACCTGGTGGAAATTCTTCCGGGGCTCGCAGAAGCCGCTCAGGTAGTTGGTGTCGACGAACTGCACCGTGACGTTGTGCCGCGCCGCCAGCTCGTGCTTCACCCGGTCGAACACGTACTGGTCGTGCTCGCCGGGGAACCGCAGCCGCGCCTCGTACCAGCTCGCGAAGAAGGCGACCGTCCGGGGGTTGGGCTTGGCGTGCACGAACCCCCCGTTGGCCTGCTTGTCGAGGTCGTAGGGGTTGTCGCCGAAGAACCTGTCGCTTGACATGGCGATGTCGGCGCCGACGGGGAGGCGCAGCAGCGCGTTGCGGAACCAGATGATGTCGACGTCGGTGAAGACGAAGCCGTAGCCGAGCTCCAGGACCCGGCCCTGGAACTTGTTCCTCACCCACATCATGTCCAGGTAGTCCTTGGTCATGTACTTCTTCTCCGCCTTGAAGTTGGCGCCGCCGCCGTCGACGGGGAGCAAGTAGCAGAGCGGGTGCACGCGGCGGCACCCCTCGAACGCCTTGCCGTCGAGGGTGACGATGACCAGGTGCTTCAGGAGACGCTCCGTGTGGACGCCGATGCGGAAGCTCTCGAGGAAGAGGTCGAGGAGGGAGCCCGGGGCCGTCCATGCCTCGTTGGTGAAGGTCATGATGATGGTCTTGTCCTCCATGGCTGCGCTCCTCAGCAGCTCAGCAAGGCCGTCTTCTGGTACTGTAGCCGTTGCCTGCATTCAGCACAACACACTCAAATGACTTAATTACATACGGCTAAGACACGTACGTACGTCTAAAGACGAAAATTTAATGAAGAAATGTACCACGTACGTTGAGCTGCTTCATGCTCAGATCTTGTTGGTATCGGAGACCCAAGACAAAATCTTGAACTACCGGCACGATGCAAGATGGGGTAGTAGGCAGCAGAAGCACCATGCAGGCCGCGGCCATGGCTGCTCCTAGACAGAAACCAAAGAAACCTCTCATGGCGTTCACCTCGAAAGCTCGACCCAGTTTTTGTGGACTCCGGTGTCTCCGGAGTACTCAGCACACCGTAAATGTATAGGCATATAAGCTAAACAGGCAGCCGTGAATTATGCGTGAACTGCACTCCAAAGTGCCAGAGCTTTCGGCGATTACTCCGATCCCCCGTCTAAAAATATAATGTGTATTTCATATTTTGTTGGAACAAAAACTTCAACCAACAATTGCTTCACCGATATATTATTTGTGTGATACAAAATTATTACTACATGCAAGTACTTTTGAATACAAATCTAATAAGAATAATTGTTGATCAAAGTGTTGTTCTAACGAAATAAAATACGTATATATTTTTTGATGAAGGGACCGTTATTTACTACTACTGCGGAGAGTATACTTGTACTCGTAATGATTGGGCTTAAAATGTGCCAATAATTAGTCTGATTAATTTCCTGGCGTTAATTTGTCACACGGTCCATGCATGCATACATTCGCATTGGCATCCCCTTTCAGAAGTCCGAAGCAAAGAAGGGCGTCCTTCGAGGAAAAAGATGGAAAGCTACTTGCAAGATGGTTAACTGACCTATCAGTCTAACACGCTTGCAACCATGTTACCAGCTAGGGTGATCTGGTTGCGTAGATACGCATGGTCAACTAGTTCATGGAATTGCAGAGAGAGAGCGAGCAATGGTGTGATCATGCTACAGCTCCTGCTGTGCCTGTACAATTATTTATGAACTAGCAAAAGGGTGCAACTAGTTTAGTCTAGCTTGCAAATAACATACTTTACTCTTCTATATGCTGAGATGGAAAGAGAGCAGGGATACTTAATTATTTATGTGTTTATTGATGCAAAGCATAACGTAGATATGCATGGTCAATTCTTCTTTTTCTTTGCCCAGTTCACCGATGATATATGATGGCTCACGAACGTGTGCGTTTTGGTAGCTAGCGATAAGCATATAGAAATCGCAGTTCAACTCTAAAACCAGACATTTTACTTTCTTTAGCTTTTTTTTTATCGGTTTTGTTCAAACCTAGTTGTTTGGACCGCGCCGCACGCTCGTCGACGGCTAGGTCCGAGCGAGGCGCGCACGCGGCCCAAGCGACAGCGCCGGAGCCGTTATCTTTTTTAAGAAGCTACAAAAAATAGAAAGATACCTAAAAACTCACCCATCATATATATGCACCAAGAACGCATTTGTATCTAAACAAATGCTAAAAACTACAAACAAATATGAAGGCACAAGGGTGCGCACACCCACTACTGATAATTTTTAGGAATAAATTATGAAAAAGTGTGGCAACCATTAAGGTGAACCCTAGACTCGTAACTCCTACCACCAGGATAATACCACCTGAGCTATGCTTTAACACCCTAATCCTGAGATCACACAAGGACGACCTGTTATCTCCCTGCTCGCTACAACAAGTTCCTTCATATAAAGAGGGCAAAATATCTGGTTTTAAGAGTTAAAACAGGTAATAGATCTGGTTTTATAATTGTAGGGGTATTTTCATATCATTATAAAAGTTTATGGGTAATTTATACTTTTTTCTTGTCGAACCATGTTAGGACTTAGGAGCTATTGGATTGTACAAAGACATACGTGCTCTCGTCCCCACGATCTCATGCAATTTCATAAAAAAGAAAAACTTCTTTTATGTTCTTATCGAACGAGAAAGCCTCAAGGACCAAATCAATTGTGGCAGCAAATAGATAAATGTCGGTGATCCAATGTCAACAACAAAGAGTCTGTTGACAATGAGGTCAAGGCTATCGAGGGTAACATTTGACACTCAGAAGGACCAGAGTGAAGTTAGCGGTGCCATGCAATTAGGGCTAGAACCTAGCTCGTGGCTCGCGAGTAGATTAGGCTATGTTTGGCTCAACTTATTTGCAAACAAACCTAATCCTGGCCTGTTTAATAGCTCGTGAGTGAAAATGTGCCTGAGCCGAGCCATCCCTAACTTGTGCAATTAGGCTCAAGATGGCTCATTTACTTATTTAACCACCACCAGTAGGTTACTTCGTGAGGCTCTCAGGACACCTGAATGACCTCGAACACACTTTTACACAGCCGGTGCCTACCGTCAATAGAGGGGTCTACGGCCTCGAAGGGTCGCTGCTACTACGGGTCACCACCAGCGTCTGCCATATTGACATGTCCTCATAATGCACGATTTAATGAAATGTGTGCATCAATAAATACAAAGAAGTAAGAAAAGATTAATACAACCTAGGTGGTTCAACAATAATACAGCCAAACTGGTTCAACAATAATACGACCAAATAGTTCAACATTAATACAATCAAACTTGTCCAACATTAATACAAACTGGTTTGTTAAAATACATGATAGCACTCGTACATCTATTACATTCTACACAGATAAATAGCACCGTACAACACAACATAAATCGTCGTTCACTTTTAGGTAATTCATCATGACGACCACATGGACCTTCAACAATTATAAAGATGATGCCCATTCGCTCTTGAACCAAAAGAGTCCACATCCAAACCAGTATACTCAGTTCCCATGCGTTTCTGGCGATTCATGTATGTGTGTCCTTCCTCGTTGCATCGACTACATCTCCTCTTCAGCGATCCGTCTCCGACTAATCCATGTCGTTTCGAATTCAACGGTGTTTTCGCCGACCTAAAGAACATTTTAACATCCGTCTATCATGTGCGTGACGACGTGTGGTCTCGACGGTTCAATAAATGTCTCGAATATGGCGTACTCGTATACCTCTATATGTCAATAGCTCGCAATAGATTCTTTCATGTAATATGGAAACACATACTCAACAATGTAATGATTTGTCAATGATGCAACAATAAATATATGAGAAGATGGTTTGTGTAGAATCTTCCAACTTCGGCAAGAATAGAAGTATTTGTTCTCTCGGAGCATGCACTCTTATTTTGCCCTCTCTGTCTTGCCCCCCTAGCTGCCCCTTCAATTTGCATATTACTGTTTACCCCAGCACATCGGTTCCTTTGGCTATTGTAGAATGTCTTCATGCCCTGGATATGTTCTCCTTGATGTATCTTGTCATGGCACGTGAGTATATCAACAAGTGTCACCCATAGCGATGAATGCCACACGATACATTTTTTATGAAATACTTGCATGTACTATGAAAACCCTCCTCATTAATTGCAACAAGGGGCAACACCCTTGACCCTCATATGACCCAGTTGTATACCTCTGGTTTGTGGTTATTATTTTATATCGAGATCAATCTTTCTCATATAACAGAGTTCAGTTCTCTTTTGAATCGTCTTTGGTCCAATCCAAAAATGATCCTATGCTTGAGGTACGTGTCCTTGTGGAATGGCTCATTCTTGCTTGCTATTCAGTCTGGCATGTGTAAAGCTCGTCGAGTGTCTTCCACAACTTATTAAACTGCCTTTGTTAATTTTACTTGCAAAGCCTCTTTAAAAAATTCATTACATGTTTATTCTTGGAGTGGCAGTAGAAATTGGTACATGTCAGGACTTGATTGACAAAACCGTGCCATTCTATGTATTATCGTACTAGTCCCAAGGATCATTGCTAGTGCACACAGTCTCGAAACAAAAAGATACTTTGCCATTATTTAAAGTTCAAATACATAGGGCTGAAGCCTGAAATAGTAAAACCAAGTCGGTACGGAGACCGACGCATAACACAATATGATGAATACAAATACTCGTACTCGCTAAGGTAAGATCTTAAATCATGGGATTTATCTAAATTCATAAACTTCAAGCCACATGCATGATGGTAGTAGGACATAGCCTAAGCTTCAATGTACTCCACGCAATCCCCAGCTGCGAAGAGCTCCTTGCTCCTATGGGATGGTTCTCTAACTAAAAGTTTTGGAAAATAAAAATGAAAGAAAGAAACTGTCGACGGTTGGGATATCGACCCAAGTCAACCAAGGTTCTTCAAAGAGGAGATGGGAGACACGCCGAACAACCACGAACAGCAACGAACAGGAAACAGGGGTTTTTATCCTGGTTCAGGCCTCTCAGGAGAGATAATAGCCCTACGTCCAGCCTTTCTTTATATCAAAGAGAATTACAAGGTGGAACTCGACGAGATGAACAAGTCTCGGCGAGTAGTATGCGACAATGCGAAAGCTCTTAGCCTCAGGTCCCCTCCACACGCTGTAGGGGCCCTGTTTATATAGTGTAGAAGAACCAACCTACCGAGGAATATCGGACCGGGCTAACTACAAGATCGTAACGAACTCAGTACATGCCAAATACGTCCTACAGTAGATAAGGTAATCTCCTAGTCTTGGGGATCACGACTCCTAATCCAATCCGGGAAACCACGTCCGGGTCTTCACGTAGCCGTGCAGAACTCTGTTCGAGTCGGACTCAAACAGGAATCCTAGGCCATTACGCACCGTGCCAACCCGGAGGCTGTTCGGCAGGATACATATGAGCCAGATAGAACCTTCCAGGGAGCTGGGCCCTGGTAGGCTGTTCGACTGGGCCGTCAGGGAGTGGGCCATGGCAATGGGCCATAATTCAATCCCCGACAGCTAGCCCCCGAGACTCAAGTGGAAGGACTCACTAGAGTGGGGTCTTCCTCTTGAGACTCCAAGTCACGAAGAGGGAAATTTTGCTGCTACAAAGACATGTAACAATGGACCGAACAGGT